>CP050224.2:41525714-41768663 GCA_012066045.3 Morus alba | reverse complement strand
ATTAGGAAAATTATCTTATGAGAAATCTAAGAGCGACAATATACCGTTGGCAATAATGCAAAGAAAAGACTACTCATAAAACAATACCTATCAATATATAATATAATGCAACAATCACATAAAAAGGGCTTGACTAGGTTTATATGAAAGTTGACAACAAAATATATTGACAAGAAGAAGAAATATGATAAAAGAAAATTATTTACTCAAATGTATAAAACTTACAAACCATTGGAGAACCAAAATCCAAATAAGTTCACTACACATATAGGATCATCTCTAGCCTCACCTAAATACTCTAGCCTAGCTTGCACATAATTCCCATAAAATTCTAAAAAGTATAAGAAGAAGAACAAGAAAATAAGAATTTAGGCTCTCCAAAAATCAACCTCTAATCACCTTGACAATGGTCCTATTTATAATATTTTGAGAAAGCTAAAAATGTAAAAACGTGCTGAAGGAGGGCTGAAGAGGTGGGACACGTGGTGCAAGAGGATTCGCACGCGGGAAGAAGTGCTGTACTGGCTGGGCCCACGCGGAGGAAGGCTTGACGCGCGCGGGAGAGGAAGTCGCGCGGGAGAGACAACGTGCACGTGGGGAGAGAGATCGTGCGCGCAAAGCTCGCTTGCTGGCATGGGGAAGCCCGGTGGGCACGGACCACGGGAAAAGGTTGTGGTTTTGTTGTTCTTGCACCCGCACCCACGCAGAGAGGAAAGGATCTCGATGACGCGCGACGTGGAAGAAACTCGCCTTGGGGAGGCGGGCGGTGCGCACTGTGCTGCATTTTACGAAAGGGACAACTAGGTCCACGTTCTGCGGCAAAGGGATCGACGCATGTCGGTTGGGTTGGTGGCGGCTTCTTAACGGCTCGCGGCTTCTGGTTCGCCCTTGTTAGGATGATGGGCTGATGGGGTTTGGGCGGGTGGGCTTTTCTTGGGCTCAAATTTTGGGTTTTGCTTGGTAAACTAGTTTAAAATCAATTGTTTCAATCCAAAACACGAAAAATAAAAATAAATCTAATTAAATTAAATCCTCTAAATTTAGGAATATTTGAAATTAAAATCACAAATTTGATAAAATAATTTGACAATTATGATATTAAAAGTGCCAATTTGTGTACTTATCAAATACCTAAACAACACTTTATCTATATAAGGCACTTGTGATAATGCCAAAAGTTTTTTCTTGTGATCTCGAATAATCTTGACCCAAGAACATAGCTTGCCTCTCCCAAATATTTTATTTGGAATTGGTTGGCTAACCACTCCTTTACATCTGTGATCATTCCCACATCATTCCCAATGAGTAGGATGTCATCGACGTAAAGAATTAAGAAGACCACTTTCTCTTCTTTCTTGTACTTGTAGACGCATGGGTCATCAATGTTTTGATCAAATCCATAAGACTTTGACCTCATCAAACCCGATGTTCCATGATCTAGAAGCCTACTTGACCATAAATGGACCTTTGCGTTTCTGAGACTTTTATTTTTTGCCTTCCTCTATGTAACCCTCTGTTGATCTATATAGATGGTTTCATCAAGATAGCCATTCAAAAAGTTGTCTTGACATCCATCCGCCATATCTCATAGTCAAAATATCTTGCAATGGTCGAGTATCCGGATGGACTTAAGCATAGCTACCGCGAGAAAGTTTGCTCATAGTCAACTCCTCCTTTTGGGTATAACCCTTAGCCACTAGCCTTGCTTTATAAGTCTCTTCTTTTCCATCCATTCCTCGCTTTCTCTTGAAGATCCACTTGCATCCAATGGGTTTTACCCCTTCGGGTAGATCTACAAGTTGCTAGACTAAGTTAGAGTGCATGGACTCCATCTCAAGTTTCATAGTCGCTTGCCATTCTTCCTTATCAAAATCATTCATCGCTTCCTTAAAGGTCGATGGATCTTCCTTCCGCCATCATCAGTGATTTTTGGGCTTCCCCCATAACGGTCGGGTAACCCGCTACCTTCCCAAGACGACGAGGTGCCGTAGGAGTCCTGATCAGGAACTATGATCTTTTCTTTGGAGTGGTCCGATAACTCTTGTCTGTTGTGGTCCGATCTCATCGGAAAGTAACTCTTCTAATACTACCTTACTTCTGGGCTTAAAATCTATCATATAGTCATGCTCCAGAAATGTGGCATTTGTCGATACAAACACCTTTTGATCTTTAGGACTATAAAAGAAACCTCCTTTTGTCCCATCGGGATTTCCTACAAACATACACACTTTTGAATTGGGTTCCAACTTCCCAGTCTTTCCTTTTAGCACATGTGCTGGACACCCCCATATGCGCACGTGTCTCAAACTAGGTTTTCGACCGCACCACAACTCTAAGGGTGTTGTAGATACAGACTTAGATGCTACCCTATTCAGAATGTAAGCAGCAATTTTTAGGGCATAACCCTAGAATGAAGTAGGTAGTGAGGAATAACTCAACATTAATCTCATCATGTCAAGCAAAGTCTGATTTCTCTTTTTGGCTACACCATTCTGTTGTGGTGTACCGGGTGCAGTCAATTGGGATACCACACCTTCTTCAATCAAGAAATCTTGGAACTCTTGGTCTAGGTATTCTCTCCCTCGATCTGATCGAAGTGTCTTGATTGGTTTACCTAATTGTTTTTCAACTTCTGCTCGGAATTCTCTAAACTTTCCAAAAGTTTCTGATTTCCGTTGCATTAGGTAAACATAACTGTATCTTGAATAGTCATCAATAAAGGTGACGTAATATTCGTAACCTCCTCTAGCTTGGACATTTAACGGTCCACATACATCTGAATGTATCAACTGAAGGGGTTCTGTAGCTCTTTCTCCTTTCGCCGTGAAAGGCCTCTTGGTCATTTTGCCTTCAAAACAAGATTCACAGACCGGAAGCTAACTAACTTTTTGTTCGCGTAAAGGACCATCCTTACCAGTCTTTCAATCTTATTTAGGTTAATATGACCATGCCTAAGATGCCACAGATATGTATTGTTATCGTGAGAAATCTTTTGCTTTTTATTCTTAGGTTCGGCAACTCTGAACATTTCAGTATTCAGCAGTGAGTTAGGTATTGATCTTATACAATATAAACCATCATCCAGACGTCCAGAACAAATATTTAAACCATTTCAAGAAATATGAACAAGTTCATTATCAAAATAAACTTTAAATAATTGTTCAAATAACTTAGCCACAGAAATCAAATTCCTATGAATGTTTGGAATAAAATAAACATTGTTCAAAACTAAAAATTTATTTTCCCTAAATCAAGACTAACTTCTCCCAACGCTTTTTGGGTCAAACTCTTGCACCATTGCCCACTTTCATCGTGTAGTCCCCATCGGCTAGCTCGGTGTAAGAACTAAGACTCTGCAAAGAAGAACAAACATGATTAGTTGCTCCCGAATCAATTATCCAGGCTGAGGTATCACCCTCTACTAAACATGTTTCAAGGACTAGTAAATCTGATTTACCTTGTTCTTTTTTCTTTTTCAGCTCCTCAAATACTTGTGATAGTTTCTCTTCCAGTGCCCTTCGCCATTGCAGTGGAAACACTTTCCTTTGGGTTTTTGGATGGGGACCTTTGCCTTCTTAGGTCTCTTGTTCTTTCCCTTCTTCGCTTTTCCCTGGTTCTGGTTCTTTCTTTTATTTTTTACGAACTTCCCCGCAACTACAACATTTGCTTCTCCTCCCTTCTTTTATTGGTGGATTCAACGTTTTGCGGTCATTCATGAGTTCGGAGAGATTTGACTTTTCTTGTTCATAACAAAATTGTTCACGAACTCATGAAAATCGAGGATAGGCTTTCCAAAACGATGCCAACTTGGGTGGCTTCATTGATTTCGCACCATTGAGCTCGCATCGTGGAGGTGATCAATCATGTTCAAAACATGTACCTTAACCAAGAACCTTTCTTCATCTTGTCATTCATGAAAGCCCTTATGGCATCCAAACGAGCCTTCTCAGAGGGAACACCGAACATGGCTTCTAAAGACTCCATTATCTCATAAGCAGTCTCCATCTCCTCATGCTTGTTGTTGGCCTTAATCCAGCGATCATAAGGCTCCCTTACGGTTTTGGATGCATTTGCCACGGGTTCAGGAGGACATTCCTCCGCTAGGACAAATTTGTAGTCTTCGCAGACCAATAGTATGTTCATGTTACTTTTCCACTTAGCATAGTTATCACCGTCTAATTTTTCAGTCGCAAGTAGCGTGATAATGGGATTCGATATATTACTGGAAATAAATAGAATATTCATCTAATCAATTTATGTGCATGAATATCAAGGCATGTTAATTTTGGCACAATTAAATATGATGCATGATGCACATGAAAAATACATAAATCATGTTTTAATTTTGGGTGCCAACGATAATCAAATTTTCCACATATAAAGTGTACCTTTGGGTAGTCAAGTTATATGCCAATTAGATCGAGACTCTTCTCAGTTAATAAATATAGTCAAAATATCTCATATTTTCATATTTATTAACTATCAAGATTTTCAAGTCAAAATATAACCAACAGTTTGATTATATTTTATGAGTGTAACCCAAATTTTCGGATCCCATAGACTTAACTCCGGATTGCTACCTTTGGGTAGTCAAATCAGAATACATCCTGAAATCTTATCTCTAGGAAGCCAACCTTGTTATTGATCCGGAAAGGACACTCTCCTTTAGGAGGGTGATTCAATGTCGCCGCAAAGCCCCTTTCTGAATCTCACGGTGTTGCGCTAACGGCGGAGACTAGTGGGTCGTATTGTCATACAAACCTCTCCCACTCATTATTTTGCAAATATGTATTTTGTTTGAAAAACATCTCATGATTTTCAAATCGAAAAATAAAAAATTTATTTTTCAGATTTGTGAAATTTTAAAATTTAACTCTTAAATTCAATTTCAAATGTAACATTATTTTGCAAATCAATTTTGCAACTTAAATCAATTTAATCATATTAAATCGATTTTCAGGGCATGGTTCTTATTTTATTTTATTTTTCTAAAACACTTTTATAATAAATAAAATAAACAATAACGAATGCGCGTGTATGCATGGCATGTTATAAAACATATGAGTAGGCACATTATATCTATATGGCATGTTATTTGCATGGACATATAATATATAATTATCAACATAAAATATAAATATGTGCAATCAACAATTGAGATGGATTTGACCGGGTCCCATGGAAAAATAAGTTACAACTCAATCGAATCGAATAAATAAATAATTACAATAATTATATTCTTCCATTACATCAACGGGTCTTTGATTCTTGAATTCCTTATTCTTCGGCTTCATTCATTGTCTCCGGGTTGGATTTCACCTTCCTTGGGATCCGAAACTTTTTCGGGCCTATCGACACGCATTACGAGGGTTTCAGAAACCTTCGGGTCCGTTCGGGATCAAATCCCGAACCTAGGCATCAACCATGCAAGTAGCGGCAACTGGGTCGTCGTCCTGCCCTGGGACCATTGGGCACACTTGTTGGGGTCTGTTGGGCAATGTTAAGCCGCAATTTTGGCGAATTTTGGAATTTTTCTGGGCAGATTTCTGGGTTTCTTTGAAGACTTCAAACTTGATCTTCAAGGCTTCCTTTTTGATTCAAAATCAAAAACCCTAATTCTACCCAAAACCTAGAATTACAATAATTCTAATCCCGAATTAAGTTACAAATAATTTATTATTGAATGAATATAACCGATCCATGGAACCATATAATTAACGACCAAATCCACCATCCATACATTCATCATCATGAATTAAAAATAAACATCCATAAATGCAAGTGCCTACTCATCACATACATACATAATTAAATATCACATATTTAATACCAATACTGATTATCAAATAATCGAAGCATAAATTAATATCGTCTATAGATCGCTCTGATACCAATTGTTAGTTGCCGAAAGGAATTCGGCGGCGGAAGCGTGGTAAACAGCGGATTGTGTGTAACAAAAATTTTCATAAAACTTTTGAGATACTCTATAGATTATATTAATTTATCCACGAATAAATTAATCACATTAATTTATATTATTCAAGAATCAACCGAAAAATACCTGGAAGCCGACTCGGATGATAACTTGAATTTCATTGACCACGAACAGTCCTTGCTCCAAGTTTTTTGTTTAGAATACCAAAGTCTTCCACATCGATTCCTTGATTCCACGTAGATGTGTGTGTGGGCACACGTGAGACAAAAACGGGTCTCTTAAACACTCAAATTTCCACAAACACCAACGCATGCACGATGTGGAATTTTTTAGAGAAAAAATATTTTGCTCTCTTTTTTCCGTAGAGAATTCGGCCACTCTAACTCTTAGGGCAGAAAATATATGTCAAAATTTGTGTTTACAATTTTCTATCTTTCTCTTATTTAAAGAGTAGAAGTCAAACTTCAAAACAGAATCAAATCCTTATCTCCAATTTTGAATTTTGGAACAAAAAATTCCTTCCCCTTATCCTTTAAGTGGCCGACCACCATACTAGGGTTTCACCTTGTGTGTGGTGCCTATATCAGATAGGGAATGAAGAGATTTTATCCTTTATCCAGTAGTCCAATTTTAATTCAGATTCAAATTCGAATTTAAGTCAAACTTAAATTAATTTGAATTCTAAATTGAACAACTTATCAAATAAGTTTAAATGGATAAATCTAGATGTGTTCAAATTTAAATTTAAAATATCACATTATTTAAATAATAATTAATTCTCAATTAATTATTTTTTGAGTATTTAATTTTAGAATTCTCAGAATTGTAAAATTCCCATTTTGCCCTTTGTGTCCGGTAGAATTACAAGGACGATCACGGGGACTAATGGACCTATAATTCCGAGCTCTAATAAATTTAATAATTAATTAAACACTTTAATTAATTAATTAATTTTATTATTTCCAATAGTTACTCCACTATAAACTTGGAATTGAACTCTCGAAATTATAGACATTAATTACTTCTAAAGTCTTAAGTGTCCATTTGATATAGTCATTACATATAGATCAATCCTCCATAAATAATTCATAATTAGAGTCGGGTAGAATCCGTTAACCTCTCTAATTACATCTTTATCCTTGAGTACCATTGATTCTCTAATGGATAGTGATTCATAAAACACATTCATGAACCAAAGTTGTTAAGAAGGATTATAAGTACCAAATCAACACTCAAGAGAATTATTTATCTGCTTCTTTCTCAAGAAGGAATAGATTCCATCTCGTATAATAACATTCCCAGCTATCTATTTCATTATGTCTCCAAAATACAAGGAATAGGATTTAGGGTCTCGGAATCATGCTTAATAAATCAAAAGACATAAATCCATAAATAGGAGTTTGTTAAGAACTCAAGATTAAGATCATCCTATATATGACCATCGGTAGACTCAATTAGAATTTCTATGCTTAACGGAAATTATTAGAAATTCATATTGTGTCTAATCCATGTTCCACATAATCTCATATCACGAAATACACACATTCAATATCTCGCCTATATTAATAAAGTGGATAACACCGCTCCATTCTAAATGGGAATGACATGTATTAATAGTGTTTTAATTAAAGATTCTCGAACTTTAATTAAATTGATTATGAACAATTTACTTTTGATTATTATCCTTAAACATTATCCTCTCGTATACAACACTTATATACCATGTTTAAGGTTAGATAAATAATCAAGGAATTTTATTTGATATTCATAAAATATTCATAAATATATCCACATAAAATGATGAATAAACTCTTTTATTAAATAAATAATAAATATCCTCTTACATCTCATGCGTCTAGGACACTATTCCCAACATCAAACCCTTAGACTTAAAAGATCTTTGTGACACAAACAATAGCGCTTTTATAAGGCCATGCGCAAACCTAGGACTCATGAGTGCTCTAGAAAGACAACCCCAAGTCTTTGATGGGAGGCGGCCAAACCCCCCACACTCACATAGGTGAATCCATCAAGTGCATCTCTATAGCACCACCAAACAAGGCTATGGATCCATTAAGAGCATATGTATGCTCAACCTCACAAAATCAATGAAGTCATCAAGTCCGTCTCATTAAGACCACTCAAAAGTGAGCTATAGCTTCATACAAGAGCCAATGGCTCGAGAAAATACAATTCATGAGGATGGAAAACATCTCAAGGATCAATGTGGCTTCGTTTGACCTCAAAATAAGGTGTCCACCACACTTCTCCTCAAACATAGGGCTTAAGACCCATCCTCTTGAGGAATCCAAAACTTCTTTCCTTGTTAGACCTTTAGTAAGAGGGTCACCAAATTTCTTTGGATTTCACTTAATCCAACGAAAGAACACCATTCCTCAATAGCTATTTAACCGCACTGTGTCTTATGCAAATATGCCTTCTCTTACCATTATAGACACTGCTCTTGGAAATTCTGATAGCTGCCTGAGAATCACAATGTAGAGAGACTAGAACATTTGATCTACCCCACAAAGGTACATCCGCCAGCAGGTTCCTTAACGATTCTGCCTCTTGACCTGCTAACTCAAGGGCGATAAATTTAGACTCCATAGTGGAGCGAGCAATACATGTATGTTTAGCATATTTCCAAGAAATAGCTCCTCCACCTAAGGTGAAAACATAACCACTAGTATAACTCACTTCATCATTATCAGTCACACAATAAGCATCACAAAATCCCTCCAAAACGGCGGGAAACTTGCTAAAGTGCAAACCCCAATCCATGGTTCCTTTCAAATATTTAAGCAAACGATAAAGTGCATTCCAATGTTCATTACTAGGATTGTGAGTGTAACAACTCAATCTACTAACTGCATAGGCTATGTCGGGACGGGTATAGTTCATGAGGAACATCACACTACCTATGATTTTTACATATTGAGACTAAGACACACTATCACCTTTATTCTTTTTAAGGTGTATGCTTAGATCATAGGGGAGTTCTCATAGGCAACACATCAAAACAATTGAATCTTTTCAACATTTTCTCTACATAATGAGATTGACACATTGAGAAACCATGTTCCATTTTTACTATTTTAACCCCTAAAATCACATTGACTTCTCCTAAATCTTTCATATCAAACTGAGAGGACAAAAACCTCTTGGTTTCGTTGACCACAATAACATTAGTACCAAAGATTAACATGTCATCTACATAAAGACATATAATAACATAATTAGATCCAAACATTTTTGAATAAAGACAATAATCTGAAGTGATCACCACATAACCATTGGTTACTAAGATGTGATTAAATTTCTCATACCATTGTTTTGGAGCTTGTTTAAGACCACATAGGGATTTTTAAGCTTACACACTTTATTCTCTTGACACGAAATACAAAACCCTCGGGTTGTTCCATGTATATCTCTTCCTCTAAGTCACCATTTAAAAAGGTTGTTTTCACATCCATTTGATGCACAACTAAGTTAAAAATGCCAGCCAAGGCAACTAGAGTCCTAATTGTTGCAATTTTAGTAACGGGAGAATAAGTGTCGAAATAGTCATTGTCCTTCCTTTGGGCATAACCTACTACCACTAGCCTAGCCTTGAATTTATCAATGGTACCATCAGGCCTCAATTTCTTCCTAAAGATGCACTTACATTTAATAGGTTTACACCCCTTAGGCAAGTCTACTACGTCCCAAGTATGGTTTGTCAAAATGGAATCTAGTTCACTTTTATGGCTTCTTTCCAAAAGGTAGCATCTATGGAAGTTATTGCCTCTTTATAAGTTTTAGGGTCTTCATCAATCAAGAAAGCGAAACCACATGTTCGTTTATTTTATCGAGTTTTCAATCAAGAAGGTAGTAATAAAATCTACTCCAAAATCCTTTTCAATTCTTTGTCTTTTACTTTTCCTAGGTTCATCAACATGCTGATTCTCAATGGAAGAAGAACTAGGCAAAGAAAGAGTTACACAGGTAGCATTAGAAGAAACGGAATCATTGCTAGCTATAGATTTCTTTAAAGGAAACACATGTTCAAAAAATTCAACATCACGAGATTCTGAAATAGAACTATCTTTTAAGGACATAAATCTATAAGCAAAAGAATTTTGAGCATAGCCAATAAACACTTTGATCATACATTTCAGGCCCTATGGTAGTCCTTTTTAGGAGGAGGCAAACAAACCTTAGCGAGGCACCCCCACATTTTTAAAAATTTTAGATTAGGAGCAAATCCTTTCCATAACTCGGAAGGGTTTTATCCAACCTTTTATGAGGAACCTTGTTAAGAATATAACAAGCAGAAAGAATAGCTTCCCCCCACATGTTACCAGCTAAACCTAAGCTTATAAGCGTAGAATTCATCATATCTTTAAGAGTTCTATTTTTCCTCTCAGCTATACCATTCTGTTGGGGAGTATTGGGGGCACTGTGTTCATGTATAATCCCATTCTTTTCACAGAATTCCTTAAGGTGAGTAGTACCATATTCCCCTCCTCTATCAGACCTAACCCTTTTCATTTTTCTATCCAATTAATTTTCCACTTCTGTCTTATATTTCAAGAACATTTCCTCAGCCTCATCTTTTGTCCTTAGGAGATAAACTCTAGTATATCTAGAAAAGTCGTCTATAAAAGTCACATAATATTTTTTACCTCCCTTACTAAATGTGTTCTTGAAATCAGCCAAATCTGTATGGATCAATTCTAAAAGTTCTGTCTTCCTATTTTCAACAGATTTAAATGGTTTCTTGGCATATTTAGCTTCTACACAAACAGAGCATTTAGTAAACTCATTCACATTCACAGCAGGAATCAAGTTTAGTTTTTTAAGTCTTTTAACAGAAGCTATGTTCACATGACCAAGTCTCCCATGCCATAAATTAACAGATTCAGCAATATAAGCAGAAGCAGAAGAACTACCATTAGCAATTTTAGAAACCATGTTCAATACAAATAGACCCTCATTCAAATATCCCTTCCCCACAAATTCCCCATTTCTGGTCAAAACTACTTTATCAGCCTCTAACACAATTTTCAGACTAGCCTTGTTCAGTAGAGCACCAGAAACTAAATTGCTACGTAGAGAAGGAACATAAAACACATCGTTTAAAGCTAAAGTTTTTCCAAAAGTGAGTTTAAGGAAGATCTTCCCTTTACCGAAGACTCCAGCGACACTTTGGTTGCCTATGTAGACGCACTCCCCTTCTGCTGCCTCTTCAAAGTTGTGGAACAGGTCCTTGTTGGCACAGAAGTGTCTAGAAGCTCCCATGTCCAACACCTAATCACACTTGTTCTCCACCAGATTTGCTTCAACGACTACTGCAGCAATGACTTCATCTGATTCAACGAGGTTCACTTGATTTGTAGGTTTTTCATTTGCCTTTTACTGTCCACAACGTTGGTAGCATTGGTAAGCCTTATGACCAGTTTTTCCACACACATAGCATTGCAGCTTAGCCTTATTCTTTTCAATCTTGTAGCCACCTTTGTTGACATGATTCTGCTTCTTGTGATTCCCTTGATTCTAGCCTTTCTTAGGATTGTTCTTGAATGTTTCCTTAGCTGAAAAATCACTAGCAACAACAAGGTTAGCTTTAGGAACATTAATAGGAGAAGAATTTTGCTTATCCTTGAGGCGATTAGCCTCTTCAGTCCGCATGTGGCTGATTAACTCCTGCAAGGTCTGGTCCTTTTTCTTGTGCTTGACTTGTTTCCTGTAGTCACTCCAGGATGGTGGGAACTTCTCCAATAAGACATTTGCTTGTAGGATTTCACACATCTTCATTCCTACATTGAGCACATCAGCGGTCAGGTTCTCATATCCATGCACCTATTCCATAATAGGCTTGTCATCGACCATCTGGAATTGTAGCCATTTTCCCACAACATACTTCCTTTTTCCTGCATCATCAGCCCCATACTTCTTTTCCAGCAAGTCCCAGATCTCTTTTGCGGATTTATGAGTGACGAACAGATTAAAAAGAGGGTTAGACATATGGTTGAGAAGGTGCCTTCTAACAGTTTTGTTGTCTTTTCATATTTTTTCTTTGTTTCCTCGTTCACTGTCTTAGTATGGACAATAGGAGGTGTTGCAAGTAAATCAGTGGGGGTTCTGGAGGTGTCAGTTCTAGCAAGAGAAGAATCCGAAAACAACACATAATCAACTTCAAGCTGTTCAAAGAAAATCAGCAATTTCTGGGATCAACATTTGTAGTTGGTTCCATTTAATGGTTTAATTTTTGACAAATCAGGTAAAGCTTTGTTAAAAGTAACGGCCATGACAAACCAAAAACGAAAATCACTTTTAAATTGTTGGAGAAGAAGCTGAAATTTGAGACTAGCAGGGCAAGAAACGAAATCAAAAACGAAATCAAAAGGTAGTAAATAAAAGAATAAGCTTATCAAACAAATGGCTATGCCATGGTTGTCCACTACCTTAAAAGTGATTTTGGTAGACCCTTGGTGCAAGTCTGAACACCGGTCACTCCCCAAGGTTAACACAACCTTCTCCAGACGCGTGCACTCGCGGTAGGAAAATTGGAGATCAATCAAGTAATAGCCTAGAGGAAAAATATGAGAGAACAGGGATAATAGAGAAAACACAGAGGGAAGATTTTCAAGTAAGAGTTTTTCCGTGTCTATCAAATGCAGTAGCCCCACTCATATAGATTTTTTCAGATCTGAACGTGCCCACCCATGGAAAACAAAATTTGCAAAAATAAAGGAGAAAGAACCGGTTGTGGGAGAGTGGAGGAACTGGAAAATCGTAACTGATTTGAACAATTCAATAGACAATTAATTAGGATCCAATAGATTAAAGAAATTAGGCCCAAAGGATAAATGGGCTCACCAAGGAAAGCTGCGGTCATTTCCAACAGTTATATCAAGTTTGAATAGGTTAAGAAGAATCATAGATTCTTTCTCTCTTGTTTTGTTGATGCAGCCCATTGGTTGAGTGATCTTTTGGGAGCTGTCTGCAAGCCGGAGGATGGGCAGGGTTTCAAATGCAAGTTTACCAATTCATCAATGACTATGTTGGTGGAGATTTTGTCAAATGCAAGGGAGAATTTCTAAAGATTACAAGGGTTCAAGGTTAGGGTGGTTAGGGATTTGTTTCTTCCAGTAGATAGAGCTAGAATGGGTTGGCCGACTTTGAAGGCTAAACTCAATGTTATCCTGGGAAGGAATTCAAATGGTTCTTCCTCTTCTGTGAGAAGGGGTCGTGTTACACCACGGTCGAGCAATCGAATGTTCTCTCGAACGACAAGCACCGAGGCCTCCCCGTCAGGATCGGTCGCTGGCGTCGAGGGAACCACTATAGCTAAAGTGCCCTTTGAACGTCGAGAGCCCACGCAGGGCAATGCACGTCGAGCACTATGACTCGACTTGTGGTGGTCATTACGTCGAGGTAGCCAGCCTAGTTAAATCCATCAACAATCTTGTCAACTCAGAGAAGAATGCACTGTGCCAACTGCTACTGTCGGAGTCAGGAAATCAAGTGGTTGGTAAGAGAGATCAGCCTAATTTCCTGAGGTTGTCATCATGAAAACACACCTACGCCACCCCTAAATCCAGGGATAGAAGATGGCTTCCTTCTCGGGAATGCAGAAGAGATGATCACATGTAAAGACCTATAAATAGAGCTAAGAAAACCCATTGAAGGGTTAGACACTATTTCATTGCTCCAAGAAAGCTTGTAATCTCAGAAAATATTAGTGCATCCACAAGTGGACCAGGCCAAGAAATCTTGCCGAACCACTATAAATCCTTGTCTTCTTTATGCTATTTAATTACTTTTAATCTCTAATTAACCCGTGAGTGATTATCGTGAGAATTCCCGGAGAGGTAATTACGAGTTGTCAGAAAAACACCGTCAATAATTGGCGCTAGAAGGAGGGTATCAACCCCAGAAATCTAATCCAGTTTTTTAAAAATGAAACAGCAACTATGCCTCCCTGGAATGCTCGCACTGTGACGACCAACCAATGAAGCCAGGTAGCCCAAACTCCCACCGTCGTAGGGACTTCAATGAATCCACCCCTACCGGCCGCTGGAAATCGCCCCCACCGAATTGACCAGCTTCAAAAACAGGTTGAAACGATTGCCACAGCCATAGAGAGGATGGCTACGACCTTTGCTGGGTGGGATCAAGGATAGAACTCAATGCCACCGTTGGAGGACATGCCGACGAACCCGGTGAACGCCGTTGTTAGGAACCAAGTGATTGGTGATCAACGCGTTAACGCCAAGGAGATCAGTGACAGTAGAGCCAACAATCCCTACCCGACCAAGTTGAATAGATCTGTGGGAAGTAGACAACTAGCGGCAATGAGGAAAGCATGGGAACAGGCTACGGCGTAAGCTGCAAACAATAGGGATGTGCCCTCTCGATTGCAACAGGATGCGAACAGGAGGAATGCTGTCCTAGTGGAATCCTCGTCTGTGCACGAGGGAGACCTTAGGACAAAGCTGGACGCTCGATGTGGCAAAGGCGTGCAGCAGACGAGAGAGGAAGAGCTCGTAGCAAAAAATAAAGCTCTGGCCGAAAAGATGGCCAGGCTTGAGAAGCAAATAAGGAGTCGAATGAACAACTTGAAGCAGGTTGTGGGAAAGGTGGCTGAGGCTGTAAACATCGACGCCAAGATGTACACATCCCACGACCACCCATTTACAGAAGGCATTATCTGGGTACCGTTACCTGATAAGTACAAACCGCCCCCTATTCCGCTATATAACGGAAGGAGTGATCCGAATGATCACTTAGAAGTCTACACAAGGCATATGGTTCTGCATGGGTACCCCGAGGAGGTTATGTGTTGGGCCTTCAGGAATCATCTTTCTAACTCTGCCAAGAGATGGTTCGGGTCCCTAAAGCCAAACTCTATTGCAAGCTGGGATGATCTAAAGAACGCCTTCCTGACTCAGTTCATAGGAGTCAAAAAATACATCCCACCAAAGCAAAACCTGTCAAGGGTGTACCAAGGGCCTAATGAATCCTTGAAGGACTGGATAGCCCGATTTGGGGAACAAGTGGCCGCTACCGAGGGAATCTCTGACGAGGTAGCCCTGATGGGGGCATTGTCGAGTATGAAGAAGGATATCCCCTACAGCACAGACCTCGACATGAGACCACGCCAGACCTACCAAGAATTCCTGACAAGGGCACAGGGATTCATCAATGCCAAGGAGGTGAAGAAGGCCTTGAAAAATAAAGCGGCGACCCTGCTAAGGAAGAAGTAGGGCAGATGAGCAATCAGAACAACGGTAAGAAGTGCCGAGGTAACCCTCAGGTGCAAGTCGAGCAGAGGGAGAACCCGGCTCCAAACAATAGGGGTGGCAACGCCTCGACGAGCCAGGGGGATAATAAGTGACCAAAGCCACAAAAGTACGACACCTACACCCCCTTAATCATGGGGATTGAGGACGTCTATCACGAGATTAGTCACCTCCAAGTCCTGCGTTGACCGTCGTCGCTGAAGTCTGACCCGGCACGAAGAAACCAAAGCAAATATTGTAGGTTTCATGGCGAGAGTGGGCACACCACAGTTGAATGCTATGACTTGAGGGACGAGATCTAGAGATTGATCCGAGAAGGGAGGCTCAGTGAGTATCGAGCTGACTGCCGAAACAACAACAATCGACGCAACAACGTCCGACTGGAGGAGCAGAGGCATGACAATCTACCCGAACTCGTCGGTGTTATAAGAACGATTTTTGGGGGGGCATACCTCGGCGGCACCTCTCGCCATGCATAGAAGGACTACGTGCGAGAGACACATGAACGTCTCTGGACGCAAGGCCAAGGCAGCGTGATATGAGGAGGCCGAGATCACATTCTCGGAGGCCGATGCGAATGAGGTGCATTTCCCCCAAAGTGACACTCTAGTCGTCGAGGCCATGATCGGTAACCACACGGTTTGCCATATCCTGGTTGACAATGGTAGTTCAGTGGACATCTTGTACTCCGACTACCTCGACAAGATGGGGATTGAAGCAAATTAATTTTGTATAATAAATTTCCGCAAGCGTACGGTGTCAAGTTTTGAGTATAAGGTGAGTGAGTATCGTCTCCACAAGGATTGGGTTTAGAATTGCCATTAAGTACCACAATTATTGTAACTTAACTTTATCTAGGCAACCTAATAAAATGACAATTAAGAAAATAAAACAAAATAAATATGAAAATAAGAAAATAAAGTATCTATACACAAATGGTCTAGGGACTTGATTTCGCTTTATTATTCCTATTTTCATCCTATTATGTAATCGCTAATCAATTCCATTCAATTAATTAATCAAGTGACTAATATCATCTTGCAACCTCTCCCGAGTGCCTCACAAGAAATTGTATTTAAATACCCAAAACAATATCCCTATTCGAAATGAATATTTAAACACAAATTAAGCTTCGCCTTTATGATTAGAAAATAGGAATGTCGATCGCCTCCCGGCCTCACAACAACCTAAATCCTAATTTGATTATCTAAGCATTGATCTCCTCCCGGTCTCACAACAACCTAGACTATGCTTCTCAAATCTAGATAAAGAATTCAATCTCTCCCGAGCATCAAATTCGCAATCTAAAATTCATCTAACTCATTGGCAAAATAAATTACAAGCATTAAGCATAGAGAAACATAAATGAATTGGAAATGAAATTAAATTAACAATCAACAAAATATTCAAAACATAGTTCAAATAAAACTACATCAAGTCCTAGATTTAATGTCTAGCTCAACATGGAAAAATAGATGAAAGAAGATAAAACCCAATGTCCATTGAAGAACTTCCAAGGACCTCCAAGATGAAGGATTTCGGCCTCCTTTTGATGTTTTCTTCACTTCTCCGGGCTCCCTTTCCAAATGGCATCTCTTTCCTTTTATACGACAACATTTTGGAGCTAGGGATTTAGTTGCGCGCTGCAGCCCACGTGACAACGCGCTGCGGCGCGCATTTTTTGAAGAGGGATTTTGTTCGCAGGGGCTGAGACGTGCTGCAGCGCATTTGGGCGCGCTGCAGCGCGTAGGACACATTCCTGGCCCCTTGGACACGCTGCAGCGCGTGTCCAGCCTCTGGGCACGTTTTGGGCGTCTTTGCAGCCCCTCTAGTCTTGTTGCAGTGCGCATTTTTGAGCAAGGGGTTTTGGTGCGCCTGCAGCCCACTTTAGTTCGCCTCTGCGCCTCCTTTCTCTCTGGACTTTTTGTTTTCCGTTTGCACATTGTAGCCCAAAATGGTGCGCTGCAGCCCGCTTTTTTGCATTCCAAGCCTCCTCTTTTGTGCCTTAAAATCCTCTTTTGTCTCCTCTTGCCATTGATTCACAAGTTGGGCAAATATTCTTCTTTGCTTCATGCAAAATCATCCAAGTTCGCATTTATTTATAACTCCTATAAAAAAACACACAAAAGACATTAAACTAACAAAAATGCTTGAAAACTTACAAATATTCAAGCTTAAAAGTACTTGATTTGTTGGTAAAAATACTCGTCATCAGGGATCCCCCGCGCGAGGTTGCAAAATAGTGCGCAGTCCCTATACGGCTTCACCGGGAATAGTGTCATCCCGGAAGGGGCGATAGAGCTCCCTATGACCATTGGGGACCAGCCACACACCACGACTGTGATGTCAAAGTTCTTGGTAGTGAAGGGAGGCGACCAATATAACGCGGTCATAGGGCGCCCGACGTTAAGAACATTGAAGGCGGTCACAACCATCTATCACCAGATGATGAAATTTTTAACTCCCAACGGGATCAGAAGAGTCTGAGGAAATCAGTACGAGTCGAGGCTTACGTACTTGGAGATGGTCCGCCACTATGCCGAGCCGACATAGGAAAGGAGAGAAATGAGAATGGGGGAGACCAGGGCGAAAGAATTCGATCTAGATCCGAGGCTCCCAAGAGAGGAGACCGGAACGGGACCGGTCAAAGAATTGATTGAGGTCCCCATCGATGAGAAAGAGTTGACCAAAACGCTGAGGGTGGGCTCAGAAAGCGAGCCTAGGCCTATGAAGGACTGATCGAGTTTCTTAGAGGCAAACTTGACGTGTTCACCTGGACTCACCAAGATATGGAAGGGATAAGCCCTGACATCATGTGCCATAGGCTGAACATTGACGAGAAGTGTCCACCTTAGAGGCATAAGTGTCGACCCATGAAGCCGAGCAGTACGAGGCCCTATGGGAAAAGGTTGACAAAATGATTAGGAATGGCTTCATTCGGGAAGTCCTATATCCTGATTGGGTGTCAAACCCCGTGTTGGTACGGAAGCCCAACGGAAACTGGTGAACATGCGTTGACTTCAGCGACTTGAATAAGGTTTGTCCCAAGGATAGCTTCCCGCTGCCTAGGATAGACCAGCTGTTAGACGCTACGGCGGGGCACAAACTTTTAAGCTTCATGGATGCATACTCCAGGTACACCCATATTCCAATGTTCGATCGCGATGAGGAACACACGGCTTTCATCAGCGATAGAGGCCTTTACTGCTACAAAGTCATGCCCTTCGGCCTCAAAAATGCATGAGCAACCTATCAACGCCTTATCAATAAGATGTTCGCGGAACAACTGGGAAAGTCGATTGAGGTGTATGTGGACGACATGCTGGAGAAGAGCAGGAAAACAGAACCATGTGGAGGACCTCATGAGAATGTTCGACGTCCTTAGGACATATATAATGAAGTTAAATCCACACAAGTGCGCGTTCAGAGTTGAGTTAGGAAAATTCTTAGGCTTGATGGTGAGTAGTCCAGGAATTGAGGCCAATCCGGAAAAGATACAGGCGCTTCTCGACATGAAGTCGCCAAGGAAGCCCAGGGAGGTTCATAAGCTAATGGGCTGTGTGGCTACACTTAATAGATTTATCTCAAAATCTACAGATAAGTGTATACCACTTTTCGATACCCTGAGAGGAAGCAAGCCATTTTGATGGACGAAAGAGTGTGAACAGGCGTTCCAGCGATTGAAGGAACACCTTGGAAAACCACCTCTGCTGTCCAAGCCGGCCACCGAAGAGGTGCTGAGCCCGTATCTGGCGGTCTCGGAACACGCCGTTAGTTCGGTGTTGATCCGCGAAGAGAAGAAGGTGCAACTGCCGGTGTATTACATCAGCAAGCGCCTCCTCGACGCAGAGACAAGGTATACCCAGATGGAAAAGCTTGCCCTCGCGCTGGTTGTGACAGCGAGGAGGTTGTGGCAGTACTTCTAGGCCCATAGCATTCAGGTCTTGACCAATCATCCTCTCAGGCAAGTATTACAAAAGCCCGATGCTTCTGGTTGACTCCTTAAATGGTCTACAGAGCTCAGCCAATTTGATATCGACTACAAGCCACGGACTGCCATCAAGGGCCAAGCCCTGGCAGACTTTGTAGCAAAATTCACAGGGTTGCTAGAAGAAGTAGAACTGGGTGACGCACCGATTCGATGGAAGCTCTACGTCGACAGGAGCTCCAATGACAATGGTAGTGGAACAGGAATGGTGTTACATATGCCAGAAGGGCACAAGATAAGCTTGGCCATTAGGTTTGAATTCCTCGCGTCTAATAATGAAGTCGAATATGAGGCGCTGCTGGCCGGACTCCAGTTGACAGAGCACTTGAAGGCAGGAAGCATAGACATCTTAAGTGATTCACAGCGAGTTGTGAATCAAGTAAAGTGCCAATACCAGACCCGGGATGAAAAAATGGCCGCGTATCTCAGGAAGGTCAAGGAGCCTCTAGAGAAATTCACGGCCTACGACATACAACAAGTGCCGAGAGCAGAAAATAGCAATGCTGATGCCCTCGCCAAGTTAGCTACGTCAAAAGACGCCGAGCTCTTAAAGCTAATACCCGTAGAAGTTCTAAAGGCCTCTACCACCGAGGGAAACCTAAAGTCATGCCAGTTAATCGCCAGCCAAGCTGGATGGACCCATTCATCAGGTATCTGGTAGACAGTGAACTCCCGGAAGATAAACAGTTGGCAAAAAAGATGAGGTATCAAGGGTCGAGGTATACCATGCACGACGATATCCTTTATCGGAGGAAGGGGTACTCAACGCTCCTGCTCAGATGTCTCGGTAAAGAAGAGGCAAAGAAGGTACTCTCGAAAGTACACTATGGGATATGTGGAAACCATGCAGGGGCAGCCCTTAGCTTACAAAATACTGCGGCAGGGGTACTATTGGCCTAATCTCAAAAAGGATGCAGCCGAGTATGCGAAGAGGTGAGAAAGCTGTCAAAGGTACAACCCCACTCCACAACTGCATTAAGAAGAGTTAACGTCAATAGTCTCCCCTTGGCCGTTTGCCAAATGGGGGATTAATTTAATTGGTCCACTACACAAAACCCCGGGGGGATACAAGTTCGCCATTGTGGCCGTCGACTACTTTACTAAGTGGGTGGAGGCCGAGCCACTGACAACTATCTCAGAGGAGAAATGTGTTGGGAATGGTGTTCTAGAAGCATGAGATGTAATAGGATATTTATTATTTATTTAATAACAGAGTTTATTCATTATTTTATGTCCATATATTTATGAATATTTTATGAATATCAATGAAAATTCCATGATTATTTACGTAACCTTAAACATTGTATATAAGTGTTATATATGAGAGGATAATGTTTAAGGATAATAATCAAAAAGCAATGTTCATAACGAATTTAATTAAAGTTCAGAATCTTTAATTAAAACATTATTAATACATGTCATTCCCATTTAGAATGGAACGGTGTTATCCATACTGTTAATATGGTGAGATATTAAATGAGTGTATTTCACATAATGAGATTATGCGGAACAAGGACACAGACACAATATGAATTTCTAATAATTTTCGATTAAGTATAGAAATTCTAATTAAGTCTACCGATGGTCATATATAAAATGATCTTAATCCTGAGTTCTTAACAAACTCCTATTTATGGATTTGTGTCTTTTGATTTACTCGGTACGGATTCCGAGACCCTGAATCCTATTCCTTGTATTTTGGAGACATGATGAAGTAGGTAGTCGGGAATGTTATTATACGAGATGGAATCCATTCCTTCTTCAGAAAGAAGTAGATAAATAATTCTCTTGAGGGTTGATTCGGTACTTGGACCAGTAGGAGCTCCGATTCATGAATGTGTTTTATGAATCATTGTCCATTAGAGAATCAATAGTACTCAAGGATAAAGAATTAATTAGAGAGGTTAACGGATTTTACCTGACTTTAATTATGAATTATTTATGGAGGATTGATCTATATGCAATGACTATATCAAATGGACACTTCACGGTTTAGAAGTAATTTATATCTATAATTTCGAGAGTGCAATTCCAAGTTTATAGTGGAGTAACTATTGGAATTAATAGAATTAATTAATTAATTAAAGTGTTTAATTGATTATTAATTTTATTGGAGCTCGGGATTATAGGTCCATTAGTCCCCGCATCGTCCTAGTAATTCTACTAGACACAGAGGGTAAAATGGGAATTTTAGAATTACGGAATTCTAATATTAAACACTCGAAAATAATTAATTGAGAATTAATTATTATTTAAATAATGTGATTATTTAAATTTGAATTTGAACACATCTAGATTTATCCATTTAAACTTATTTGATAAGTTGTTCAATTTAGAATTCAAATTAATTTAAGTTTGACTTAAATTGGAATTTGAATTTGAGTCAAAATTGGACTACAGGATAAATGATGATTTTCTCTTCCTTCCCAATCTGATATTGGCACCACACAGGGATGAGAGTCTCCATCTTGGCCGGCCACACTAAGGGATAAGGGAATAGGAGATTTTGTTTAAAATTCAAATAGGAGATAATTAACAAGCTTTATCTTAGAGATAGAGATTGGATTCCTTCTAGAATTTGACTTCTACTCTATAAATACTATTTTTGAGACAATTTTTGGAATAGTTTTTTGCCCTAATTTTAGAGGTGGCTGAAATTTCTCTATAGAGAGAAGGAAAAAAATTTTCTCCAAAAATTCCACATCGTGCATGCGTTGGTGTTTGTGGAAATTCGAGTGTTTATTGTAACCCGTTTTGTCTCATGTGTGCCCAAACACACATCTTCGTGGATTCTAGGAATTGACGTGGAAGACAATGGTTTTCTAAACACAAAGCTTTAGAGCAAGGATTGTTCGAGGTCAAAGAACTCAAGTTATCAACCGAGTCGGCCTCCAGGTATTTTTTCTAACTGAGTTCTTAATAAATGAATTAATGAGATTAATTTATTCGTGCATAAATTAATATAATCTATAGAGTATCTCAAAGGTTTTATGAAAATTTTTGTTATACACGATCCGCCTTTTCGCTGCGTTTCTGCCGCCGAATTCAATTCGGCAACCAACAAAATGTACCAACTTCATATGGAACAACATAGTTTCCAGGTTTGGTGTACCACATTCTCTCATGTCCGATAATGGAAGACAGTTCAATAATGACAATACCAACCAATTTTGTGAGCTATTAGGGATCCACAAGAATTTTTCCTCTGTTGTATACCCACAGTCTAACGGCTAGGTCAAGGCGGTCAATAAGATCATAAAGGTCACGCTTAAACAACGTCTTGAAAGCTATAAGGGAAAATGGGCAAACGAGCTGCCAAAAGTCCTATGGGCCTACAAGACGATGAGTAGGACTACCACAGGGAAAACTCCCTTCTCGATGGCCTACGGGACTGAGGCAGTCCTTCCTGTCGAGGTCTCTATTCTGACCTGTCGAGTAGCTCGGTATGAGGAGGGCAGGAACGCAGAGCTGATGAACTTGGAGCTCAACCTTCTGGAAGAAAGACGCACGGATGCGCAGCTAAGGCTTGCCGCGTACCAAGCCAGAACTACTAGGTACTACAACAAAAAGGTCAAACAGAAGCGCTTTGGGGTTGGAGACCTGATCCTGCGGGTGGTAACCCCAAACATCAAGCCCAAAAACTCTGGTGCTTTGGGCCCGACTTGGGATGGACCCTATAGAATAAAGGAGGTCGTGGCCAACAGGTCGTATCGACTTGCAGAGCTTGATGGTAAAGACCTCAAGCACACTTAGAATGCAGACCAGCTGAAGGTCTACTACCAATGATTGCAAGGAACGTCGGCCAAAAAGCTTAAGTTAAGCACTTTTTGCATGTTCTCTATTCTTGTGAGGAGCGTCGACTTGTAAATTTTACATAAATAAAAGCAAATCACACTGTCTACTTAGCCAACTCTATTTTGCGTCACGACTGATTTTGTCATAAGGCCTCACCCATCTACTATCAACGTCGATACATCGACCAACTAAAATTGTCGATACATCGACCTAAAAAATGTTGATACGTCGACTAAACACTGTCGATGCGTCGACCTTAAATGTCAATACGTCGACCATGATGCATTGATACGTCAACCACAATACATCGATACGTCGACCACAGTGCGTCAAAAACAAGTCCAAGACTTTGTTTTTGATGAGGGGGTAATAAGGCCGACAATAGGGCCCCCTAACAAAAAAAAACCCTATTAAGTTGGCGAGCTCTGGCTCAACCATACTTAACCAAAAAATTCTTAGCAAAATCTTCGCGAAATAACTAATCCACAGTATTCATATGCAGAATAAGCAAGCATTAGCATATATAAAAAAGAAATAAAAATAATACAGGTCACGACCATATGGTCGTTACATACCAAATGAATATAGTCTTAGCCTCACAGCCTTTCAAAAAAAAGAGAGAAGTGAGAAATAGAACAAGAAAACAGAGGAAATCCCCTCATTGCTCACCGCCATCACCCAGAGCCTGCTCATCGCCTACCGACGCCTGCTCAGCGTCTCTTTCTGTCCGCCCAGCTTCCCTTGCTTCTTGCACCGGCTCAACCACCTCCACGCCCTCGCTGTCAAACTCATTGAGGAAAGATAGGTCAACGTCCGGACGCTTCCTTCAAAAATGGTCAAGGATTTGGTCCCCAGCAGACTTCATCAAGGACAGCTAGTAGGCGTCGAGCCTTTGGTTAACGAGCTCCTCGAAGGCCTCAGAGGATTTGAACCGCTCCACCTGCGCCTCGATCATGTCTTCCTGGGATGTCTTGAACGACTCCAACTTGGCGTCGACCAAATGGCTGAACTCCTCATAGGCCATGAAGTCCTCGACTGCCTTGGAAGTTGCTTCCTTCTGTCTCTGCTAGAATTCAGGAGATGAGAGGTAGTCCTCGACCGCCTTGGAGCTTCCTTACTTAAAACCCTCCTGGAAGCTGTTAGCCTTCTCGGTGACGATTGTCTCCCCAAGGGACAGTACCTTGGCCTTCTCGACCTCCAAGTTCGAGGAGAGCTCGTCCTGGACAGTGCGAAGAGTTGTGAGCTCCTTCTCGGCAGTCTTTGACATCGTTTCCTTCTGTATCAGGGTCTCCAGCTCCACGTAATTTTGGAGGACAAGCTCAAGGGCCTGAACACCAAAAGGAGAAGAGAACATGGTTAAGGCGTAGAAACCGGATCTTTAAAAGGAGAGAGACAGTCGAGCGGTGAGAGCAGGACATACCAAGATTTGGCGCATCACGGTTAGACGCAGACAGTCCATGATGTTCCTCTTGGTAAACATGTTCCAGGAATCCTTGTGGAAGTGTGTGTAGATGGCCTGGATAAGAAGGCTGAAGTGGGGAGTAAGGCGCAGAGCAGTGTGGAGATGCCGAGGGACCACGTCCATGACAATAAATTTGGGGTCATCAATTTTTGACCCCAGCATCACCAGGGGCTCCGGTGCAGGAAGAACCTCCAAATTGGCAGCCACCTCGGCACCTTTCCACTTTTCTAGGCACCGAGATGGCTGGGACGAGGACCCCTCGACCACAGCCGGGTCCTGAGACTCGTCGACCCTTGGCTTCTTGGGGGATGGGTCGAACACGTACATTCCCCGAGGAAGAACTTCAGTGACACCGGGGGTGGGAGAGACCTGGGTGGACGGTTGGCTCGATGTCTCCGGAGGAGTATCTCTATCTCTTTTCTTCCTCGGCCTTGGGGGGATGGTGTACCTCATGTCGAATGGCACGGCTACAAAAAAAAAAAAGAAAGGGTTAGCCCAAAGATCCTTTGACCATTTCCCTCGACTTCAGTCAAGAAGATGGGAAGAAAAACCCAACTTACTACTGAGAAGATCTGCGGGAGGACCGACGGGTTGGCGAAGAGTGTCGAGAAGTACAGACAAGCCTTACAGTAAACAATTCTCAGCAGTATTGAGAACCGAGACGCGTCGGCTGGCTTCAGGAAGAGCAAGTATACCCTCGACATGTGCAAGAGCAGAAGTAAAGAGTTGCGGCAAGCAATAGCTTTACCTACAGTAAGAAGCGACATATGCGAGAAGGCTCAACAGGCAGAACCAATGTTATCAAAATGGAGTATAAAAAATGAGGGACCTACAGTATTTGCTGCATGCTGTTTGTGTCCCCAGGGGACACTCGCCGTCAAGAGGATGGGAATTGAAGTTGCCACCAATAAAGAAGAACTGAGGCTTCTAACCATGGGAGCTGGAGGTCTTCTTGACCACCAAAGGGGGGATAGGATGCTTGGACTTGGCAGAGGAGGCTAAGTAGAAAAACCTTTTTTGTCCTAAGGAAGCCTTTAAGGAATAACAATACAAGAATTCCTCGACGGTAAGGTCGAGTCCTAAAAATTTTGTCCATAGAATTATCATGGAGTTTATTGTCTCCCAACATTGGCTGACAGCTGAACTGGGGAGATTCTGTGGAGGCCACCAAGGGCCTTCACAAAGGGATGAAAGGGGAGAGTTTGCCCGAAATTAAGAGCACAAGTGTAGACGGTCAGGTGGTTGGCTGGGGGGTTGTGCGCCCGGTTGTTGGGGGTTGGGATAATTAAGTAAAAATGCAGGGGGTCGATCCTTGCATCGTTGAAGGTCTTCAGTGCAGCCTAGGGCTTGATCTTCGACGGATTGACATCTATGACCATCGCCGTAAGGCCACTGGTCGACTTAACCCCATTGCCACGGCCTTCGGAAGGGCCGACCTGCTAGCCAACGTCCTCATCGTCAAGGAGTATCAGCTCATCCGACTGAGAAGCCAAGGTTGATGCCTCAGGGTAGTCCTCCACCTGGCAGAGCAGGGAATCCTCACTTTCGCCCGAGGACGAGCTCGTGGTCGCCATCCCTTCAGGGTTGACTCTTACCTGAGATGTGGAGACCCCCTGCCTCTAACCTGTTTTGGCGACATGTTCTGAAAAACAAACAGAAGGGTTAAGTTACGTCATAATGGTTGAGAGGTCAAGTGCAGTGTAAGGAGACATGAAGAATATGCTCCAACCAGAGGCCCCAGAGCTGAGGGTTTGATACTCGGGCTCTGCGCCCATGGAAATAAAAACAGGTTAAACTCGGTGCTGCAGGCCTGAGGAGCCCATAACCAAGCTCAAAGGTCTCAGGCCAAAAGCGACTGAGCCCATGAGGACAACTCCGTATGACCTCAACCCTGAGCGTACAACCAGTAATAACAGGTAAGAGCATTTCCCTTTTGACAGATTCACTGTTTTGCACACACTGGAACCAGAATAATGACAAGAAAGCGAAATGGAACGAGGGCTTACCGGTTTCTCAGAAGACTTGATAATCATAATTGATATTAAATATGTGATATTTAATTATGTATGTATGTGATGAGTAGGCACTTGCATTTATGGATGTTTATTTTTATTCATGATGATGAATGTATGGATGATGGATTTGGTCGTTAATTATATGGTTCCATGGATCGGTTATATTCATTCGTTAATAAATTATTTGTAATTTAATTCGGGATTAGAATTATTGTAATTCTAGGATTTGGGTAGAATTAGGGTTTTTGATTTTGAATCAAGAAGGAGGCCTTGAAGATCATGTTTGAAGCCTTCAAAGAAGCCCAGAAAAAGTGCCCGGAAAGTTCCAGAAACGCAGCCCAGGCGCGTCCCGGACGCGGCCCAGGCGCGTCCCGGACGTGGCTCAGGAGCGGCCAGGGCGCTGCCCAGGCGCGGCCAGACGCAGCCCAGGACGCGTCCCAGGCCACCCCCAGGCCAGCTGCCCCCAGGCCAAGCCAGGCGACCCAGCCAGCGCTGGCGGGCCCAAGTTCGGGATTTGATCCCGTCACGGGCCCGGTTTCAAAACCCTCGTAAAGCATGCCGACGAGCCCGAAAAGTTCCGGATCCCAAGGAAGGTGAAATCCAACCCGGAGACAAAGAATGAAGCCGAAGAATAAAGAATTCAAGAATCAAGACCCGTTGATGTAACGGAAGAATATAATTATTGTAATTATTTTATTTATTCGATTCAATTGAGTTGTAATTTATTTTTCCATGGGACCCGGTCAAATCCATCTCAATAGTTGATTACATATATTTATATTTTATGTTGATAATTATATATTATATATGTCCATGCATATAACATGCCATGTAGATATAATGTGCCTACTCATATGTTTTTATAACATGCCATGCATACACGCGCAATTGTTATTGTTTATTTTATTTATTATAAAAGTGTTTTAGAAAAATAAAATAAAAATAAGAACCATGCGCTGAAAATCGATTTAATATGATTAAATTGATTTAAGTTGCAAAATTGATTTGCAAAATAATGTTACATGTGAAATTGAATTTAAAAGTTAAATTTTGAATTTCACATATCCGAAAAATAAATTGTTTATTTTTCGATTTGAAAATCATGAGATGTTTTTCAAACAAAATACATGTTTGCAAAATAATGAGTGGGAGAGGGTTGTATGACAATACGACCCACTAGTCTCCGCCGTTAGCACAACACCGTGAGATCCGAAAAAGGGGCTTTGTGGCGACATTGAATCGCCCTCCTAAAGGAGAGTGTCCTTGCCGGATCAATAACAAGGTTGGCTTCCTAGAGATAAGATTTCAGGATGTATTTCCGAATTGACTACCCAAAGGTAGCAATCCGGAGTTAAGTCTATGGGATCTGAAACGGTGGGTTACACTCATAAAATATAATCAAATCTGTTGGTTATATTTTGACTGAAAATAACGGTAGTTAATAAATATGAAATATGAGATATTTTGACTATATTTATTAACTGAGAAGAGTCTCGGTCTAATTGGCATATAACTTGACTACCCAAAGGTACACTTTATATGTGGAAAATTGGATTATCATTGGCACCTAAAATTAAAACATGATTTATGTATTTTCATGTGCATCATGGATCATATTTAATTGTGCCTAAATTAACATGCCTTGATATTCATGCACATAAATTAATTAGATGAATATTCTATTTATTTCCAGCAATATGTCAAATCCCATTATCACACTACTAGCGACTGAAAAATTAGACGGTGATAATTATGCTAAGTGGAAAAGTAACATGAACATACTATTGGTCTGCGAAGACTATAAGTTTGTCCTAAGCGGAGGAATGTCCTCCCAAACCCGCTGCAATCTGCATCCAAAACCGCGAGGGAGCCTTTTGATCAACTGGATCAAGGCCAACAATAAAGCAAAGTGCTTTATCTTTGCCAACATGAGCGATAATAACCGCCAAAAAGCATGAGGAGATGGAGACCCTTATGAGATAATGGAGTCTCTAGAAGCCATGTTCGCGCTCCTTCCGAATAGGCTCGTTTGGATGCCATAAGGGCTTTCATGAACGACAAGATGAAGAAAGGTTCTTCATCAAGGCACATGTTCGAACATGATTGATCACCTCCACGATCACGGAGCTCAATGGTGCCAAAATCGATGAAGCCACCCAAGTTGGCATCATCGTGGAAAGCCTGTCCTCGACTTTCATGAGTTCGTAAACAACTTTGTTATGAACAAGAAAAAGTGTAATCTCACTGAACTCATGAATGACCTGCAAAACTTGAATCCACCAACAAAAGAAGGGAGGAGAAGCAAATGTTAGAAGTTGCGAGGAAGTTCTCGTAAAAACAAAAGGAAAAACCAGAACCGTGGAAGAGGAAAGAAGGAAAAGAACAAGAGACCCAAGAAAGCAATGGGCCCCATCCAGAAACCCAAAGGAAAGTGTTTCCACCGCAATGGCGAAGGGCACCGGAAGAGAAACTGTCACAAGTATCTCGAGGAGTCAAAAAGAAAAAAAGGAACAAGGTAAATCGGTTACTAGTCCTTGAAACATGTTTAGTAGAGGGTGATACCTCGGCTGGATAATTGATTCAGAGCAACTAATCGTGTTTGTTTCTCTTTGCGAGTCTTAGTTCTTACACCGAGCTAGCCGATGGGGACTACACGATGAAAGTAGGCAATGGCGCAAGAGTTTCGGCAAAAGCAAAGTGGGAGAAGTTAGACTTCGTTTTAGGAAAATAAATTTTAGTTTTGAACAATGTTTATTTTATTCCGGACATTCGCAAAATTTGATTTACGTGGCCAAATTATTTGAACAATTATTTAAAGATTATTTTGATAATGAATTTGTTCATATTTCTCGAAATGGTTTAAATATTTGTTACGACGTCTGGATGATGGTTTATATTGTATAAAACCAATACCTAACTCAACCGCTTAACACCGAAATGTTCGAGTTGCCGAACCTAAGAATAAAAAGTAAAAGATTTCTCACGATAACAATACATATCTGTGGCATCTTAGGCTTGGTCATATTAACCTAAATAGGATTGAAAGACGGTAAAGGATGGTCCTTTAAGTGAGCTAAAAGTTGGCGAGCTTCCGATCATGAATCTTGTTTGGAAGGTAAAATGACCAAGAGACCTTTTGACAAAAGGAGAAAGAGCTACGGAACCCCTTGATTGATACATTCAAATGTATGTGGACCGTTAAACGTCCAAGCTAGAGGAGGTTACGAATATTACGTCACTTTTATTGACGACTATTTGAGATATGGTTATGTTTACACGATGCAATGCAAATCAAACTTTTGGGAAGTTTAGAGAATTCCGAGCGAAGTTGGAAAACAAATAGGTAAACCAATCAAGACACTTGATCGGATCGAGGGGTGAATACCGGACCAAGAGTTTCGGGATTTCTTGATTGAAGAAGGTGTGGTATCCCAATTGACTGCACCCGGTACACCACAGCAGAATGGTGTGGCCGAAAGGAGAAATCGGACTTTGCTTGACATGATGAGATCAATGTTGAGTTATTCTTCTCTGCCTACTTCACTCTAGGGTTATGCCCTAAAAACAGCTGCCTACATTCTGAATAGAGTACCATCTAAGTCTGTACCTACAACACCCTTAGAGTTGTGGTGCGGTCGAAAACCTAGTTTAAGACACGTGCGCATATGGGGGTGTCCAGCACACGTGCTGAAGGGAAAGACTGGGAAGTTGGAACCCAAGTCAGAAGTATGTATGTTTGTAGGATATCCCGATGGGACAAAGGGAGGTTTCTTTTATAGTCCTGAAGATCAAAAGGTGTTTGTATCGACAAATGCCACATTTACGGAGCATGACTATATGATAGATTTTAAGCCCGAAGTAAGATAGTGTTAGAAGAGTTACTTTACGATGAGATCGGACCACAATCGACAAGAGTTGTCGGACCACTCGAGAAAAGACCACGATTCCTAATCGGACTCCGGTGCACCTCGTCGTGAGTGGGAGGGTAAGCACGTTACCCGACCGTTATCTGGGGAAGCCCAATTTGTCACTTGTTGATGACGGTAAGGAGGATCCATCGACCTTTAAGGATGCGATGGATGATTACGATAAGGAAGAATGGCAAGCGACTATGAAACTTGAGATGGAGTCTATGCACTCTAACTCGGTCGGCAACTTGTAGATCTACCCAAGGGGTAAAACCCATTGGATGCAAGTGGATCTTCAAGAGAAAGAGAGGAGCGGATGGAAAAGTAGAGACTTTTAAAAGCAAGGCTAGTGGCTAAGGGTTATACCCAAAAGGAGGGAGTTGACTATGAGGAAACTTTCTGCTACAATAGCCATGCTTAAGTCCATCCGGATACTCCCGCCCATTGCAGCATATTTTGACTATGAGATATATGGCGATGGACGTCAAGACGGCTTTTTCGAATGGCTATCTTGATGAAACCATCTATATGGATCAGCCAGGAGGGTTACATAGAGGAAGGCCAACAATGTAAAAGTCTGCAAACTGCAAAGGTCCATTTATGGACCAAAGCGAACTTCTAGATCATGGAACATCGGGTTTGATGAGGTCAGAAGTCTTATGGATTTGATCAAAACATTGATGAACCATGCGTCTACAAGTACAAGAAAGAAGAGAAAGTGGTCTTCTTAATTCTTTACGTCGATGACATCCTACTCATTGGGAATGATGTGGGAATGATGACAGATGTAAAGGAGTGGTTAGCCAGCCAATTCCAAATGAAAGATTTAGGAGAGGCAAGCTATGTTCTTGAGATCAAGATAATTCGAGATCGCAAGAAAAAACTTTTGGCGTTATCACAAGCATCTTATATAGACAAAGTGTTGTCTAGGTATTCGATGCAAAACTCTAAGAAAGGGAATTTGCCTTCTAGGCATGGTATTCATCTTTCTAAGGAGCAATGTCCAAAGACCCCGCAGGGAAAGAAGATATGAGAAGGTATCCCTACGCTTGCCGTGGGAAGCCTTATGTATGCCATGTTGTGTACAAGACCCGATATACGCTATCGGTGGGAGTAGTCGATCGCTACCGGTCCAACCCGAGGATTAGATCATTGGGTTGCGGTGAAAGTGTATTCTCAAGTATCTTAGGAGAACGAGAAACTATATGTTAGTATATTCCGGAGAAGATCCATCTCTCACGGATACACGATTCGATTTCCAATCGAGATAGAGATAGTCGACGATCGACATCCGGATCTGTGTTCACTCTTAATGGAGGAGCCGTGGCATGGAGAAGTATAAAGCAAAAGTGTGTTGTCGACTCTACCATGGAAGTTTGAATATGTTGCGACTTGTGAAGCCGCAAAAGAAGCTACATGGCTCGGGAAGTTCTTAACTCGATCTAGAAGTTGTTCCGGATATGGATAAGCCAATTAAGCTCTCTTTGTGACAACAAAGGGAGCGGTGGCTAATTCAAAAGAACCTAGAAGCCATAAGAGTGTGAAACATATAGAAAGGAAATATCACCCGATCGGAGACATTGTGGATAGAGGCGATGTAGTGGTTCAAGATCGCGTCGAGGGACAACCTTGTCGACCCGTTCACCAAGACATTGCCATTGAATGTTTTTTGATCGGTACTTAGATGGATTTGGGATTAGAGACATGACACACCTGCTTTAGGACAAGTGGGAGATTGTTAGGAATAGTGTCCCGAAAGCATGAGATGTAAAAGGATATTTATTATTTATTTAATAAAATAGTTTATTCATCATTTTATGTGCATATATTTATGAATATTTTATGAATATCAAATAAAATTCCTTGATTATTTATGTAACCTTAAACATGGTATATAAGTGTTATATACAAGAGGATAATGTTTAAGGATAATAATCAAAAGTAATTGTTCATAATGAATTTAATTAAAGTTCAGAATCTTTAATTAAAACATTATTAATACATGTCATTCCCATTTAGAATGGAACAGTGTTATCCGCACTGTTAATATGGCGAGATATTGAATGAGTGTATTTCGCATAATGAGATTATGTGGAACATGGACGCAGACACAATATGAATTTCTAATAATTTCCGTTAAGCATAGAAATTCTAATTGAGTCTACCGATGGTCATATATAGAATGATCTTAATCACGAGTTCTTAACAAACTCCTATTTATGGATTTATGTCTTTTGATTTACTCGCACGGATTTCGAGACCTTGAATCCTATTCCTTGTATTTTGGAGACATAATGAAATAAGTAGGCGGGACTGTTATTATACGAGATGGAATCCATTCCTTCTTGAGAAAAAAAGATAAATAATTCTCTTGAGTGTTGATTCGGTACTTGGATTAGTAAGAGCGCTCTGGTTCATGAATGTGTTTTATGAATCACTATCCATTAGAGAATCAATGGTACTCAAGGATAAAGATGTAATTAGAGAGGTTAACGGATTCTACCTGACTCTAATTATGAATTATTTATGGAGGATCGATCTATATGCAATGACTATATCAAATGGACACTTCACAGTTTAGAAGTAATTAATGTCTATAATTCCGAGAGTGCAATTCCAAGTTTATAGTGGAGTAACTAATGGAATTAATAGAATTAATTAATTAATTCAAGTGTTTAATTAATTATTAATTTTATTGGAGCTCAGAATTATAGGTCCATTAGTCCCCGCGTCGTCCTTGTAATTCTACCAGACACAAAGGGCAAAATGGGAATTTTAGAATTACGAATTCTAAAATTAAATACTCAAGAATAATTAATTGAGAATTGATTATTATTTAAATAATGAGATTATTTAAATTTGAATTTGAACATATCTAGATTTATCCATTTAAACTTATTTGATAAGTTGTTCAATTTAGAATTCAAATTAATTTAAGTTTGACTTAAATTCAATTTGAATCTGAATTAAAATTGGACTCTTGGATAAAGGATAAAATATCTTCTCCTTCCCTATCTCATTTAGGCGCCACACACAGGATAAAACCCTAGTGTGTGGCCGCCACCTAAGAGATAAGGGAAGGATTTTTGTTCCAAATTCAAAATTGGAGATAAGGATTTGATCCTATTTTGAAGTTTGACTTCTTCTCTTTAAATATGAGATAAATGAAAAATTGTGAGACAATTTTTAAAACACTTTTTCAGCCCTAGCTTTCTAGTGTGGCCGAATTTTCTCATAGCAAAAAGAGAGTGAAATATTTTTCTCCAAAAAAATTCCACATCGTGCATGCGTTGGTGTTTGTGGAAATTCGAGTGTTTTAGAAACCGTTTTGTCTCACGTGTGCCCACACACACGTCTACGTGGAATCAAGGAATTAACGTGGAAGACTTTGGTGTTCTAAACACAAGAGCTTGGATCTAGGACTGTTCGTGGTCAAAGAAAATCAAGATATCATCCGAGTCGGCTACAAGGTATTTTTCTGGTTGATCCTTGAATCTTATAAATTAATGAGATTAATTTATTGGTGCATTAATTAATATAATCTATAGAGTATCTCAAAATTTTTATGAAAATTTTTGTTATACATGATCCGCTATTCCGCTGCGTTTCCGCCGCCAAATTCGATTCGGCAACCAACAAAATAATTCATAATTAGAGTCAGGTAGAATCCGTTAACCTCTCTAATTACATCTTTATCCTTGAGTACCATTGATTCTCTAATGGATAGTGATTCATAAAACACATTCATGAACCAGAGCGCTCTTACTAATCCAAGTACCAAATCAACACTCAAAAGAATTATTTATCGCATCTCTCTTATTTTATTTTTGGATTCCAAAACCCTTTTATAATAACATAAAATAAATAGAGGTGTCAAATGGGCCGGGCCGTCCATAGCCGGACGGCGCATATGAGTGACTCCTTATATCTGCATGATTTATATGCATGGACATATATAATATATAATTATCAACATAAAATATAAATATAATGTAATGGACTATTGAGATGGTTTGCCTCCCATGGAAAAATAAATTACAACTCTAATCCAATCGAATAAATAAATAATTACAATAGTATATTCTTGGCCCAACCCCGGATTGGGACCTCGATTCTTGAATTCTTCAAGCCCGACTAAATTCTACCGAAAAGCCCGTTTCATTTCCTCGGATGGGCCTTTTCGCGGGCTTTGAAGTTGACGAGGATTTCAAAACCGTTTAGCCCGTCCAGGGGCCTCCCGTTGAGCCCGTGATGGGCAAGCGGGAGGCCCGTGGCCAGACAAGCCTTTGCCCATCACGTGCCGCCTTTGGGCCCCGCGGGGAATAGCCGAAAAATACAAAAATGTAACCCTAAAATTCCTATAAATACCCCTTAATTCCACCATAAATCTCACACAACAATTCACTCTCATCTTCTCATCTCACTCTCATTCTATCTCTCATCTTCTCTCTTTCATCTTCTCAATTCACTCTCATTCATTTTCTAACTCTTTCATTTACAAAGTTCAATCAAATTCTATCAATTTCGAAAAATGGCCTCACCAAACTTTCCTTATTTCACTTTATTCCCGAACTTGGTGATGAAGCATTTTTTGAGGAAGAAGAAGAAATGATGCCTTCCAACCCCACCCCACCGAACCAGAAAAATGCTCCGGTGGATAATGCTTCAAGACACAACGAGGAAGCTGGAGATCGCGATGAGGAAAAAGACCGCGAACTTCTCCGGCATGGCAAAGATTTCACCGAGGAGCCCCGACCAAATCCAAAAACAGGTGAGATGGAAATTAAATGCGGTATGTAAATATTGTAAAAGCATTTTTCTAATAAAAGGGTGGGGGTCTTGGTCATCTGGATAGACATTGGAAAGCATGTCTCACCGTTGCACCAAGGTGGGAGTGTAGACTCCCGCCAACAAACACTATCACTCACATCACATGGGTTACAAAATTTTACATACGATGCACAACGTGCTCGTGAGGCACTAGCTAAATTTCTAGCTAGTGCCGGGGTTTGCCTCTTTCTTTTGCAGATGATGCCTCCTTGAAGAATTCATTGAGATAGCCTTTTGCCCACAATTTAAACGTGTAAGTAGAAACACAACCCGTTCTGATTGCATGAAAGTTTTTATGCAATGAGACAATCTCTTGTTGATAATTTTAGGACTTTTAATGCTACTGTGTCTTGCACTTCTGATCTGTGGGAGGGGTGTAATAAAACTGGATATTTATGTGTCACCGCGCACTATGTTGATGACGATTGGGTTTTACAAAAAAGAATAATTGGTTTTCGTTTATGTCCATATCCTCATAACGCAACAGCTATTTTAATACAATAATGGAAATTTTTGGGTTTTATGGGATAGAGGATAAAGTTTTAACAATTACTTTTGATAATCGTCGCTAATACAAATTACAATTAATCTATTTAAACGTAGTTTGAAACCGGCATTTGGAGGGGAATTTTTCATCAACGGTGTGCATGTCACATAATTAATTTAGTAGTTCAAGCAGGGAATTGAACATATCTCAATTAATCTTACAAATATTAGAGAAGCATTATCCTTCATATCTAGTTACGGAGCTCGGCTCCAAGAATTCAAACAATATTGCAGAATGCGATCGAGATCGTCCAAGAAAGTTTCAAACCGACGTGAGACATAGGTGGAATTCAACATATTTAATGTTGAAGGCGGCACTTCCATATTCACAGCTTATCACGACATATGTAAACAGTAAGAACGATCAAATTTTAATTTTCGATTCTGATTGGCAAATTGCTGAGTATTTTTTTAAATTTTTAGAAGTTTTTTACAATGCTACTTAATTACTTTCTGGTGTTTATTATCCAACTGCACATTTAGCTTTACATCAACTATTTAATATTTTAGAAACATTTTCTTATTATAGGGATACAGAACTTTTTGAAAATATAGTTAACTTAATGGAAAATAAATTTAAAAATTATTGGTCAGGTTGTCCTATGTTATATGCATTGGCAACAATTTTAGATCCTAGGTGCGGAGTAGATGGAACCAATCATTAATGATCGCTACCGCAGAGAATTTAAATATAGATATGCAACTAAGTATTACCGACACTAAGAAAATGTTAGAAAAAGTTTTTAGTTTGTATGAAGTAAAATATAGCACAGTCAAAAAGAACGAGGAACTTCGTCATCAACTACCGATTCGGGGCCTAAAGGATCGTCGTGGAGTTTCTTGAAGAAGAAAGAGAAAACGGCAGGATCGTCCTCAACACAAGCGTCTCGGAACTAGTCAAATATTTTGAAGCAAATTTTGTAATCGATGACGACAAACTAGACATCTTACAATGGTGGAAGAGCAAGGCAGATCGTTTTCCAACACTTTGTCCATAATAGCTCGTGACATTCGACAACTCCGGTATCAACAAGAGCATCAGAGCAAGCTTTCGGTAAAAACCGAATTCTTGACGAGAAGAGAAGCGAGAATGCATCCAGACATCTTGGAGGGACTAATGTGCGTTAAAGACGGGAAGATGCCGAAGAGCGAAAACAACAATACACGGATGATTCGATGCAAGAATATTTTTCTAACTTAGAAATAATAGCATCTTCTGGGAAGCACTTAGATTTGTAATTTACTATTCCTAGCTCTGCACTCTTTTTCCTTATTTGAGGTTTTGTCCCGATCTCCCCACGGGTTTTACTTAGCAAGGTTTTTAACGAGGCGATCATTTATGTATACTCCTATTACGTCAATTCAATAAAATCACATCTTTTGGGGCATATGATATATATTTTTTTTGAAAAACTTTTTTTTAAAAAAAAAACAAGGGCCAACCGCCAAGGGCCAGGCCGGGCCTTCAAGGGGCAGGCCCAGGCCCTTGAGCCGCCCTTCAAGGGCAGGGCCGGCCCTTCAAGGGCCTGGGCCTGTACCCTTGAAGGGGCCCAGGTCCTGAGCTCCGCCCTTCAAGGGCCTGGGCCTGTGCACGGCCCCGCCTCATGGACCCCGGGCCAGGGGCCAGGGGGGGCCTGAGTTTTTCTTCTCGGGCCGCCCGAGCCTGGCCCAGGCCCGTCACGGCCTGGGGTCCAGCGTGCGTGCCGGCCCGGCCTTGGCACATTTGACACCACTACCACTACCTATTTCATTATGTCTCCAAAATACAAGGAATAGGATTCGGGTCTCGAATCCGTGCATCGAGTAAATCAAAAGACATAAATCCATAAATAGGGTTTGTTAAGAACTCGGGATTAAGATCATCTATATATGATCATCAAGAGACTCAATTAAATTTCTATGCTTAACGGAAATTATTAGAAATTCATATTGTGTTATGCGTCCATGTTCCACATAATCTCATTATGCGAAATACACTCATTCAATATCTCGCCATATTAACAAAGTCGGATAACACCGTTCCATTCTAAATGGGAATGACATGTATTAATAATGTTTTAATTAAAGATTCCAAACTGTAATTAAATTCATTATGAACAGTTACTTTTGATTATTATCCTTAAACATTATCCTCTTGTATATAACACTTATATACAATGTTTAAGGTTACATAAATAATCAAGGAATTTTATTTGATATTCATAAAATATTCATAAATATATGCACATAAAATGATGAATAATCTATTTTATTAAATAAATAATAAATATCCTTTTACATCACATGCTTTCAGGACACTATTCCCAACAGTTTAGATCATTTTAAATCTAGCAATTGGTATCATAGCAAACTTATTTGGGTTTAGAGCTATGTTTTTTTGGAATTTTCCATTTTCGGTGGAAGAAAAATCTAAAATTTAAATCCGTATTTTAGTTCAAGGAAACGTTGTTTTGTGGTTACCCACTTGAGTATAGCTTATGGGTGATGATTTCCTTGAGTTTCGTGGGGTCGATTTGGCGGATTTATTATGTTTGAAGTTTGAAAATGGCGGTTTTGGGTTTTAACGTTAAGCCCATGATTTTGAAGGTTTTCGGTTATTTTGATGTTATGGATAAAAAGAGGGTGAAATTTTGAGAAAAACCCCTTTTGAATTGTCAAAAACGGAGCTTCGGAGGCTAAGATATGGCGGGTCAGATTGCCGGTGCAAACCGGGTCGTTTGGACCTTGCTAGAGGTTGAAGACAACATAAACGATGTGTCGTTTAATTTTGTGCCAAAAAGGACGTGTAGTTATGAGTTTTAGAGTTTGCAATTGTTTTTCTAAACGACTTGTCATTTTTAGTTATGCCTCCAAACTTTGACCGGTCCGTGCGAACACATCCGAAGTCTGTTTTGACCACTGTTTTCGTTGTTACGCTCCGTTTTTCATTTTCTACCCATTTAATGATTTATTTTCGGTTTGGGCCACCATGAAATCGTATTTTAATATTTTTATATGATTGAAAGTATATTTTTATGGGTGGCTAATTCTCACAATTTTCAAACAAATTTTTATTGGACATTTTGCATATAATTTGTTTGATGATTAAATGCCATAAAGTTTTAATTGTATTGTTTGATTTTGTATGGCATAGTAAATTTTAATTGTGAGAATTCGATAATAGTGAATGTTTATGTACTCGTCTGTCGTGAGTCTAAACATGTCAAATTGTCTGCGTATGTTACGGAGCTCTCCTACAAAATTTATATTTCCTCTTGAGAGAACCCTTTTAGGCACACAACACTCCTTACATGGATGCACGTAAGCTAACCAAAATTATTTTTTATTTAAATATTGTTTCTTCTAATGATTTAAACATATTTTTGGGTAGTTTTAATTCTCACTATTTAGAGACCTAAAATTTTAGGGCATGTTTGTTACTCCATATTATATGGTCATTTTTATTTATTCTCTCACATAATTTGATATTTTGGTAAATAAAATTTAGACATAATATGGATGTTTGTTCAATTTTTTTTTTACCCATTTTGTGTTTAATGTTTTAATGCCTAATTATTTGCATAGGCATACATGGTCTCTTTTGTGTTAAAGTGAGAATGAAAATTTTAATTAGAAGCTCATGTGCTATTATATAGCTTAAGCTATAAATTTATCCATAATTTATTTATTATTACTATCATTATTATTTGATATCTTGTTTTATATGAGTATCATGTGTTTTGATTATGTTATCCAAGTGGGAGAAAATTAGAAACTTTTTTTTTGTGTGGATTAGCATAATCACTAACTCACATACTATTATCAAATAATAAATTGTGGGATTATATAGATAAACTTAATTTGTTGATTACGTTCTGAAACTCCATACTGATAATAGAATTATCCTATCGATAGTTTTATTGCTTAGTAGGACGCTTGAGTCTTGTTGGAGCTTAAGCTTGTTGTCTTTATCCATGTTTTTGTTTACATATTATTATTTGACATTTTGTATTATTTGAGTATTGTCGTCATTGATTATGCAATCAAAGTGGGAGAATATTGTGAATGATTATGAGTGGACTTGCATAATCACTAAACTCATATTATGGTCAAATAATATATTGGAGTGTTAAAGATAAATGTATGTATTTACCATATTGCTAAGATCCATACAGGCAATTAAATTATCCTATCGATAATTAATTGTTTGGTAGGATGCTTAGACAGGTGAAGGAAGTTTGTTAGATGTCATGAACCACATAATCTTTACTACCCTATCGGTGGTGGATTAATGCATTTGGTTGTGATGTTTGATGAATTGTCCTTACCTACAAAAGAGTTCTATTCTTGCTCAATGGACTCTAGCACACAACGATCATATTGGCTTGGATCATTGATGCTAAGTAAAGGGCAAATTGCATGATCTTGTTTTACATGCCTATTGTTCATTGCCCCTATTGTTTTCTTTAGCCTTGAGCAGTCCTTGCATCTCCGCTATCTTGACATTAAATGGGACAATTATTATATATGGTATGAATCTCTTGATGAATCTGTTAATAATGAAATGGATATAGCCTTGAGAGTGAACGTGTTTCCTAGCTCCACTAATGTGTTGAGAAACTCTGATGAGTGGGAGTGTATGGATAACACCGATGCAGTAATGCCTCAATTTTAGGACGAGACAGTCACTAAAATTAGTTTTATGGAGAACGTTGTTGATAAATGCATATGTGTAAGGTCAGTGGGAGCAGTTACATATTTCTGTTTTCTAGGTTGGTGACAACTTGCTCACGCCTAATGATTCTGACCTGTTGGTTGAGATGAATAGCATGTCGCCTAGTCACTTTGGTTTGAGGATCTTGAAAAAGCCTTATGTTCTAGGCATGTAGATTCTCCGTGGTAAGGATAAGTGCATTTTTTAGTCGTCTTAGAGAACCTATATTGTTCTTGTTTCAACAGTTTCGATTATGCATTCTTGTTCTCCTAGTAAGCATTGTTAGTTAAAGTGACAAACTCTCAAAGGTATAATGTCCTTATGGTGAAGTTAGGGAGATCATATGAATTTCTCAATTATTCTTAGTGTTTAGCGACTTGATGTATGCTTAAGTATCTTGTGGCGTCTCATTATTGAGTTTGTTGTTGACGTGCAGATTTGGTACTTGAGTGATTATTGTCATTATTACTGAATTAATTGGGAATGAAGTACCAGATAGTTGTGTATCGGCAAACCAACACATTTGTTGTGGTTGGATCTCGTGATGCCGATTATGCAAGTTGCATAAATGATAAAAAGAAGAACTACTTTGTTAAAAAGTGTCAAATAAACACTTGTAGTGTCATTGACTGTGATGCAGAGTATGTGGTGTATCGTGATTCTATTTGTGTGATGTGATTGTGGAACTTTGTTTTAGTACTAAGAGTAGTTCACTCAATTTCTGGACCGGTTAAAACTGTGTTGTAAAAGTTTCATAATAGTATATTTCTCTTAGAACACTAGGAACATTGTCCGCTCAAGCATAATGATGGTGTGTTCTATTTTTGTAAAGAGAAATTGTAAAATGCCTCATCGTTATTGAAAACACACCTATAAATAACATGTTGATAGTTCCACTAAAGGCTTACCTATTAAGTGTTTTAAGAACACGTATCCCACGAGAGGCTGTAAGGAACCTATAGTTGTATTGAGTTAGTGGGAGTTTCACGCCATTTGTGCGTGACATGTTGTTATCAATAAGGATTGCTTATGCCTCAAATAATACATGCATATTCATGGATCTTTCACTTTATGTGTGATGTTGTGTTGACACACTTTTTTAGTTGGCATAGTGATAAGTTGAAAAGAGACATCTGGTTGTTAGTCTCTATCGTTGTTTTTGATCCATATATTAAAGTTGTCGTCATGCTTTGATGAATCTCCAATGCCTGATTATGTATAATGATTGCATCCTGTCGATACGTTATTATGCATGATTGTTTTGGGCTTATGTTTATTATGTTAGATTCTTAGTTGATGCTTATGCTGTGATGAGTGAATGTTTGTTGTATGATTACGTCATCCAAGTAGGAGACTGTTGGAATATTTTTATGTGAACTTCCATAATCATAATAATTCACTCTGTAATTAATTAAAGCATTTTATAGACAACTGTCTTAATGTGAATTAACACATGCATGTATGTTAAATATCGGTCTATAATAGAATGAATACTTATTTTATTAACTCACTTGAAGCATATGAACTCACTCTATCTCATAATATTTGGTTAGCCCATTAGACTAAATACCCTCTCCATTTAATATTGCTTAAAGCCCTTAGGCTTATTTGGTTTATATGGGCAGCACCCCTTCTTTAATAAAAAGGGGTTTGTGCTTGTGTGGGTGTGTGTTAAAAACGTGAAAGGGGCAAAGATGGAGAGATAGGGAGGAGCTCAATAGCTCCTCTTGTCAATTTCTTCTTCCTTTTGCAGGTTCTCCATGGATTCCGGCCATCGACGTTTTCCGACGACCATGAACGACATGCTTCCGCTGCCCATAGAAATATGAGGTATGCCTAAATCCCAAATAAGAATTTTTTGACATTTTTGGATTTTAAGCTAGATTAGTTATTATGATCTTATTTAGATTATGTTTAGATCATTTTAAATCTAGCATACTAATGACAAAATGGAGTGGAAACCCTCTAGTTGAGCTTTGATTTGAGCCACTCATGGAGAAGGGAGAGAGAGAGGGAGGAGAACGTGAGAGAATGAGGGAGAGAGAGAGATAGCTGAAAGAGAGTGGGGAAGAATAAGAAAGGCAAAGAAAGAAAAGGAAAGGAAAGATAATAAGCTTCGGCCTTTTTTTTTTGGGCCTCCAACAAAGTACCAAATAATTGATTGGTTAACTCCATCAAGTAATGTACTGGTAAACTTAAAAGTAATAAAAATCCATTTTCTAGAAATCAACTTCAAAATTATTTTATTATTTATAGATTAAAGAAAATAAATTATCTCTAAAAAGACATTTGGTTCATGGATTTAAAATTATTCTCGATTTACGTGTGTTTTTTTGTGAGAAAAAATACTATAACGAACTACGAACCATGATTCAAATCATGGTGCGAACCTACTAAATAAACATGACGCTTAGTATTTCTAATATTAATCAAATGAAATAATATTCACTAAAATCCATGAGGGGCTTATTTGCAACACTATCTAGTAGTTGGGACCAGAGTATAATAATTCAAAGGTTGAGTGATCAAACTACTATTTCTGAAAATAAATTCCAAATTGCGAAAAATTTATAATGAAATAATTATAACTGAAATTAAAACGCTAATTTTTAAATTAATTAATACTAACAACTGAATTAAACTAATTAATCTCAATTAATTTAACCGCGTTACAAAAAACTAACTTGATCTAACATGTCCTAAGTAGTATATAAAAATGTAAATGATCAAATCTTAACCTCACCCCAGTTGACAATCACTGTACAGATGCTTCAAGCTTAAGAGCATGAATGCTTTTCAAAATCTTCCGTGTCACATGATCAGGCACTAGTCCTTTCTGGATCATGTCCTTGAGAAGCTTCAGAGCGACATCAACTCTTTTGACCCTTAAGTAACCGTGAACCAAGGTGTTATAGGATATGGTGTTCAGAAGAGCACCCTTTACTGCCATCTGATCGAACACGTCTTTGGCTTTGTCCATTTCACCTTGCAAACAGTAGCCCTTAATCAATGTGTTGTAAGTGATTGTATTAAGCTCTTTGCCATGTTCAATCGTTACCTCAAATAATTTTTCAGCTTTCTCCATCATACCTTCATTAATCAGAGCATTCAAAATTATATTCAGAGTTCTAATATTAGGAAAAGTTTTCTGACTTGGAATTCCATCGAACAATTTCTTAGCTTCTTCCAATTTATCAAAACGACACAATCCATTAAGTAAAGAGTTGCAGGTAATCACATCAGGCAATACACCTTTATCAGTTATTTCTTCCACAAGATGAAGCACCTCTGCAATGCTTCCTTCCTTGCAGCGAGCATCCAACAGAGCGTTCATTGTGACAATATCAGGAGAGATTCCGTAACCCGCCATGCTTTCTAAGAATCGTGTCACTTCTTTCCATTGACCACACTTGCACAAATTAGAAATCAAAGAAGTGAATGTCACAACATTAGGCTCTACACCTTTACTAGTCATTAACTCGAACAATCTAACTGCTTCTTGAGCTTTTTCTTCCTTGAAAAGAGAGTCAATTAATAAGGTATAGATAAATGCATCAGGTGAGATTCGGCAATCAATCATCTTGATTAAAAATCTCTCGACTTCTTTCCAACGACCCGATTTGCTTAATCCGTGAATTAAACAAGTATAACAAACAACATTTGGCCGAACACCGTGGTCGATCATATCTTGAAACATGCCGAGGGCCTCATCCACTCGCCTTTCTTTACAAAGGCTGTCAATGATTGGTATGAAACAGTCTACAACGGGTCTAATCCTCCGATCTTCTTGCATTTGCTTAAGTAGCTCAAGCGCCTTCGAAGTTTCTCCAGCCTTACAAAACCCATTAATGACGGTCGTGTAAGTAAATTCATTACACAAGTTTTCCTCCTCAACTATTTCACCAAAAAACAACATCGCTGCGACCATTGAGCCCTCGTGGCAAAGCCCGTGGAGCAGAGTATTCATTGTACGAGCATTGAACTGAAGACCACTTTTAAGCATAGTTGCTAAAACAGAGAAACCAAGTTTAACCTTCTTCATACGACACAGACATTTGATGACAATATTCAACGTACCGATTTCAGGACTAAAATAATCACAACCCATTATCTCTCTATACTTAGAGACAACAATGGAATAATGTTTCATGTTGGAGAGTGAGCCAAGCAATTGATTGAAAGTCCAAATAGAGGGCATGGGCCGCATTTGAACCATGGAATCGAAGTAACCCAAAGCTTCTTCTATTGTTAGGTTTCTGGATTTACATTTTGTCTGGATCAATTTCTCCAAATGGGCAACAGAATTTTCACAGATAATATTCATAGAAGCGCAAGAACAGAATTGGGTTATGAAAATTCTGAGGAGAGAAAGGAAAGAAGGATTACCAGGAGGTGTTGTGGTCAGCAATCGGATTCTCATCTTCGATTTCTTCTGGGATTTCAGCCGCCAGAGTTATGATGAAAGTTTCTGCTGATGTTTTGAGATTCGGGAAGTAGGGAGATTGGTAAAATTGCGGCACGAATTGGAGAAGCGGAGTCAGAGGCGACATGGAATGGAATGGAATTGATGGTTGCATTTTTTGTTTTCAAAAACGCTGTTCTGTATTTGGAATGGTTCTTGTTTTTGCTTTATACGTTTTTCGATAAAAAAAAAATAATAATAATAATAATAACGATTTTAAAATGAAGATAAAAAATAAAAATAAAAATAATTTTTTTAGTTTAATGAAAAATAAGAGAGAAATGAAAAATAATTTTTTAGTTATGTTTAGAATTGATTCTGCTTTTATTTTTTATATTTTTTGAGAAAGAAAAAATAAAACTATTTTTAAAACGGTGTTTGGCGCAATAAAGATAAATATGAAAATGAAAATGATTGTTTAATTTAGTGTAAAATGATAGAGAAATGAAAAATGATCTTTAGTTGTTTTTTACTTTTTGTTTTCGTTTTCTCCTCGCTCGAGTAGAGAGAGAAAGAGAGACATTAATGAGTTTTTTTACACTCAAAACAATCTATTGATAAAATTATGAAACACATTTTTAAAAATAATTGCAGAATGAGATTGAAAATGTTTTCATTTTTATTTTTATACAAAAAATAAAATCATTCTGTAATGAGTTCCAAACGCGCCATTCGTTTTTCATTTTTTGTTTTTGTTTTTTCATCTCTTGAGCAGAGAGATACATTAATGAGTTTTTTTTACATTAAAAATAATTTTATAATAAAACTACCAAACGCATTTTTAAAAATGATTTACACATGAGATTGAAAACTTTTTTATTTATTTTTTCATACAAAAAATAAAATCATTTTAGGACGAGTTCCAAACGCACCCAAAATCATTTAGAACTAGTTCCTAACGCACCCTTTGTGTTTTAGTTGTTTTCAAAAACGTTTTTACACGTCTTTTAAGGTATAAAAACAAAAAGGATTTACAAATCACATTTATTTAAGAAAAGTTTTGAAAACAGAAACGAAAATAAAATATATTAAGAATGATTTTTGTGAAAAAAGTAGAATATGATTGAAAAAAATTTTTTCTTTTCCATTTTCATTTTCTAGTACTTATGAACAATGTTATATTAAATAAATAATTATTAATTTCTAATTATATTATATATTAATTAATAATGACTAAATCAATATATTTAATAACTAATAAATAGATAGAAAATACTTAAATATATATTAAATATTAGTTCATTACTATTAAGTTTTTAATTTTATTAATAAAGTAATAAATAATATAGTAATTAATTATTTAGTTAAAGATTAATTACCAAAAATTAATTATATAACATATTAATAATAAAACAACTAATAATAGGTTATGAAATAAATAATTAATAATTAATATATTAATTAATTAACTAATTATTTAATTATATAACTAAAAATTAATAATTTAAGTAGTAAATAGAATATTAATAAATTATGTATATACTAATTATTTTTTTAATACAATTAAGTACTTATAATCTAATAAATATGATTACATTATTAACATAGTAATTACTTATAATTAATTATTAATTACTATTTTTTAATTATTTAGCATATTAATTTATTATATATATAGTTTAATTATTAATGTACTCATTAATGATAATTTAAATATTATTATTATATTATTAATATATTAATTTTTATTTGCTAAATAATTATTGTTAGCGTTTATACGCTTAGGAATAAATGTAACATTGTTCTCTGAGGTATTTTGGCTATTAATAAAAGTTTATTTATTTCATATATCCATGTATTGTCCTCTTTATGTTCATATCAGTTGAATGTATGATAAGTAAACTGAAGGTCTGAGACTGTCATTCTAAATCTTTAGGTCATGCATGTAATGAGAAGAACATGCGGAAGACAGGAATCTAAAGATAATAATCTAAATCAAATGATCCATAATCGAGGGAATAAAGTTGGGCGCTTTATTCATGTTAAGATTGTTATGTTGTCTACTTGCTAACGGAGGTCGTTTGTTTTGGTCGTTAGAGGTGGGTCTCCATGGGTAGAGACATTGATATAGTTTCTAGTGATGAAATCTATATTGGGTCGAAACAAAGTTGAATTGTTTTAATTAATAATTCCGCTTGTATAAAATAATTCACTTTTGAGGAAGTATATGTGGTCATCTTAATCCTGAGATGGATAATGAACTTGTATGCTTGACTTGTATCCTTTGACTGACATTATGTAAAATGTACGCTTACCGGTACATTAGGAGTATGACTCGTGTATGCGTAGATTCGTTATTCATAGATATTGGAATCCATAACTCCTCCAAAGAGTCAATGATATCCTCTTATGCATTATCTGTGGACTAGAAAATATGAGCGCTCGGCCATTAGACTACTCTATGTTATCTAATGGTTTACTATTTGTAATGGTACGAATAGTGGTTTTTCGATGGAGTGATAAATGTAATTAGGAAGGTAAAACGGAACTTGACCTTAAGTTGATTATGGATATCCAATGGGGAAGATACACTAATATATTGAGTCATGAACGAGAGCTATTCAGAGCTTTATAAAGGTAATCGAGAGTTCAGCTCTAGGCTTTTAGTGGAGTAGCGCTAGAGTTTTATAATCATGAAACGGACTTGTTGGTTTACAAGTAGCGTTGTGATTATAGGAGCTTGATTTATATATGTCCATCGGGTCCCTGTGCTAGCTCACATAATTTTCTGTAACGATATGGTGTATTTCCTAGATATTGGTAACTTGTGTTATTTCCGTGAAAGAGGTTCAAAGTTAATATGAGATTCGTTAATTAATTCATAAGTGATTTATCGGGTGGATTAATTGTTAAATTAATTCTAGATAAATTGGTTGAATTATTGTTTTGAGAGTTATTTAATATGGGAACACTATTATATGTTGTTTTGATCAGACAACTCGTCTATTGGATTGCTTGAATTAAAACTGAGGCTCTATGCAAGTTTTCTGTGTTGAAAAACTAGGAAAATAATTTTTCCGTGTTTAGACAGGTTGACCGGATTGGTCGACCGGTTCATGATGGACAAGTCGACTGGTGAGTTATAACATCTCTGTTACCGGTCGACCGGTTGTAATGCGTAGCGTGTACTGACATGGCGAAACTGACTCTGTAAGCGAGATAAACTTTAGAAAACCTAATTATTATGGATATATGACTTACTAAACACTATAAATAGCTTAGTAAGTCACATTATTCATTAGATCACTTGAGAGACTTTTTGGAGGCTATTGGCAAAAGATTCTTGAGAGGAAAAATTGTTTAATTCTCAAGAATAATTTTCCCTATGGCCCTCTTGTGGGATGGAGTTCAAGAATACCAAGAGGAGATTGAACAACGTGTGCCTACCCACACACGGATCGTGGAAACGAGATTAACAAAGTAGACTAGTTGGTTGAGATTTTTTCAAATGCTATTTGGAACGCTTTGATCTGTCAGACGTGCTGTTTCCTAAATCTCTAAAGGTATGATTTAGATATCTAGTATTTATGTTATATAGCATCATGAATATGTTCGTGGTTGGCTTTGGCATTGATTTAAAATTATATGAATATGTTTGTTTATTACTTAATATATTAATTTAAGATTATTAATTATATGCACTTGAAATAAACATAAGTATAACCAAACACGGTTTTATTTTTTTATTATACTCAAACCAATCTCCTAAAAGACCACCAAACGTAATTTTAGAATCGGTTCCAGAATGATTTTCAAAACAATCTTATTTTCATTTTTGTACCGAAAACAAAATCATTTTAAAAACATTACCAAACAGACCCTATAATTTTGAGGGAGAAAAACTTTTTTAAGAGATTATATTGAAAGTTTTTTCTCATAGTTTTGGTCAAAATTAATTTTTATAATAAGGGTAATTTTGTTTTTAATGTACTAAAAAAGATTTTTTAAAAGGTCAAGATACCGACATAAAATTTTTAAAAATAGAAGGTACCAAACATATTTCGATATAAAACAGGGTACTAAAATAAAATTTTCCCTAATATATATGCTTTTGGGTTCCTCCCTATTAGTGGGTTGGAACAATAAATGGGTTTTTAAGCCCAATTAGGGGTCTGTTTTGATTTTGGATAATTTTGACAAATACATCTTGAAAGTACATAGGTCAGGATTTTTATTATTTATTATTGATTCGTAATCTTTTTAATCAAATAATTATACTAATAAAAGGGTATTTATCAAGAGTAAGGGGTAAATATTAAGATTCATGCATTCTCAAAAGTAAATTATCCATTTTTTTCTTTGATTTTTCATCCATGCTTTTAAAACTTGTTTGTTTTTCTTTTTTAGTATTTTACAGAGAATTAGAATTAAAACCTGAAGATTGTATTTCTTTCAAAAGGCTCCATTTTTTGTTGACAGGTTATTTTACTTTGGTTTCTTATATAGCAATGTGCTATATTTTTCTGTTTTATATTCATTTGTATCATAAAAATATAATGTACGTTGGCATTCTTATAGTGAAAGGCCTTGTGCTCTTTAAATCTAGGAAATCTTATTGAAAGTGTCAGATTCAAATCATTACCTTGTGCATAAAATCTAACGATATATATATATTAGCTACCAATTTTTGTTCATGGCTCCTGTATTTTGCATCATCTTCTCCATATCATATTTCATGGAATATATTATTGCAGATACAATTTATTCATTAACTGCATCATCATCATTCTTATGTGTTTATTTACTATAATATTCTAGTTTTGTTCTCTCCTCATGAGTTAAGTTTATTTAGGTGATTCGGCATTATTCATTTCTTGTTCATATACCTTGGTCTAACGAGTCACGTGGCTTGCGTATTTGTGAAATTGCCTCTGTGGATTTTGGGAACTCAAATAGTTGTTCGCATTATTATATATTGGTTTAACTTGAAAAGGCTCCTAAGGTTGGACATGAAGGTTTTTTTTTTTTTTTTTTTTTTTTTTTTTTTTTTTTTTTTTTGGTTTTGTTTTGTTTTTTTTAATTGGGAGAGACAAGCTATTGGGAACTCTTTGAGTTCTAGAATTATAGAATCGGCAAGCATTTGCCTCATTAGCCGTTTCAATTTGATGAGTGATGGATTACTCTTAATGTAATATTCGAAAAAATTAAATGAGATTAATTGAGATAATTCAGATTTATTAATTCAGATTTATTAATTCAGATTTATTAGTGTGTCTAATCTGACTTAATAAATTGATTATTGTTTAATAAATGTTTTTGAGGTGCAATTTAAATATTTCCAAGAAATTTAAATATTCTTAGTAATTTTATTTTAACCCAGAAGTGTGTATGGGCATATTTTTAGACCGTCATTTTAATAACTGTGACACCTGTTCTTTTTCTTTTCCTTTTTCCTTTTCTTTTCTCTTTTCTTTTCCTTCCCGTGCATTTTCTCTCTCTCCTGTCGTTTTCCACTTTCTCACTCTCTTGTTCGAATTCTCACTCTCTCTCTCTCTTCCATTTTGCTTCAAAATCAACCAGATTTCAAACCAAAGAGGAATTTCAAGAAGTTTTCAACGTCAAGAGAAGGATTTGAGGCAAGATTTATAAAAAGCCTCCCTTGAATCTCAAGTTTTTCGGATTTAAAAACTTATTTTTGGTTCGAAATAGATTTGAATAGATTTTGAGTAAAACCATAGTAGAAATTAGAGATCTTGGGTTCTTTGGACTTGATTTAGTACCTAGAACCCAGATCTAGTGGTTTTCCTTTGAGACATTTCGATTTGGAACTGAAATCGCAGGTTTTTATGCTGATTCCGCGGGTTTTCTTTGCCTGCTGTTCTTCACAGGTCGACCTGTGTGGTTGACCGGACCGGTCGACTGGATTGAATTGGTTGTACCGGTCGACCGATGTGGTCGACCAAAGTGCACACCACCGGTTGACCGGTGGTGTTGCACTGCTCTGTCACTGGTCGACCAGTGTACATGGGATTTGACCATGTTTTGCCTGAAAAATCCTGTTTTGACCCTGATTTTTGAGGAGAACCCAAATTAGCTTCATTTGGAGACCTAGAGTGATTGGATTAGCATTTTTAATCCATGTTTTGGAATAAAACACCCTTGGAATGATGATTTGAAACATGAAATCGTTTGTGAAACTGATAATTGAATTATGGTACACTAATAGGAAATCAAAGGATATAATTGAGACTGAATTGCTTTAGGAATAAGAATTAAATCCTAAAGTGTTGTCTTGTATTAGTGTTAGCTGAGGACTCGGATTGAGGGGCTTGAGGAAGCAGAAGCCGGAATAGTGCATCGCTAGCCACAGGTTTGATATTTGAGAGGTAGGATTTCTCACCCTTTCCTTTGTGAGCCTGTTTTCAAAAGAGTTTTGGCCTTGCAAATGTTTTAAAGAAAGGACATGATTGCGAAAGAAAAACATATTTAACCCCTATGGCTTGTTGTAGATTCTGGGGAGTATAATGAATTGTTTCATAAAGTTTAATGAATGATTTCTTAAGACAAGAGATCTTGCGAATCGGTAAACCGGTTGATGGCGTAGATAGGATGTGGAGAGTGCATCTTTGGGGGCAGGACCCAAAACCCAGCTCGGGGTGATGGCTTGTGCATTTGGTTGTGTAAGTAATTTATCATAGTATAAATTACTTGCTGATGCCTGTAGCATGAAGATTTTCAGTTATATTTCCTTTGAGAAAAAGGATGTGAGGTTCCGGCTGTTGTGTTGGAATTGAATGTCTATATTTATTCATTCACTTACTTATTTATTTACTGGTTTACTTATTTATAAAGTTATTTCAAAATATATCTTACTGGGTCTTTCACTCACATTTTATTGTTTTATAAATGTTAACCCCTCCCAGGCGACTCTAAGAGCAGTGCGGAGTAACTGAGTTGCTACCACCTGATTTGGAGAGGATTGTGATCATCCTCCCTGTATACGAATGTAAGAATTTATAAAATTTCTGTAAACTCTGATATTTGGACTTCTAGACTATGGTTGATGTCTGTAATGTTATTTGGATGTTCATATATGTACAATACTAAAGATCCTGTGGATAGCTCCTATGGTTTTAGCCTTGAACAGTGTTAGAGGCTTGAGTTTTAGTCTCTTTCTTAGAATGTACTTTTCAATTAAACGGAAGGCTTGTTTAGGAAATTTCTTTAGTATTTTACTTTAACTGCGTTTAACTCCTAATCAGCCTCCCGTCACCGACCTCAGCTTCGGGGTGTGACAAGAGTGGTATCAGAGCCTAGGTTTAAGAAATCACAGGATTGTACATACATGTGTGACATCAGGAATCCACTAAACAGTCTAATTTCTTTTCATTTAACATCGTTCTTTTCATTGATTCGAGTTTTCAGTTTTGAGTTTCGATTGTTGAAAGCTCCCAGAAAATGTTATATCTAACTTTTTTTGCTACAATTAAAAACTCTCAGAAAATGTTACTGTGACGACCCTTACTTTTGGTCATCATACTACGTTCATACTTAACTCATTTTCCTAATTTTTACCCTTCTTGAATTATAAACTCCTAAAACTTATGCTCACTTTTTTTTCTTTTCTTACAATGGTAAGATAAACAAAATATATATATATATATATATATATATATACTTTGTCGTAATAAAATCTTAAGATCAATTCCTAGACATGATCACGTATTCAATCTATCCTTCATATGCCATCAACATTCATAGAATATTGTCATAGTAGCCTTTTGGGTATTTGAGCATACATTATATTTGAACATACCTCGGAAACTTTACATTTACTACATAACCAAAATAATTTTACGTTCATAATTCCTATTTACTTTATACACATTTTGCAGCGTCTTCAAAGCTGTAGTGTGTCCATCACCCATTTGCCCACACTCCGCTGCTACATCCTCTATGCATACCTAGTAACAAGTTTCAGGGAGCCGGTGCCTTACCTGAGCTTCTTACAACACGAAGAAACTGAATGAGCTTTCGCTCAACAAGTAACAGTAGGTCATAATAAATGCGAACAATGATGCATACCCATGTATGCATTCATGTCATATATCGTAAGACATTCTATACTTCTAGAACGTATATCGCTTACGTTTTTCCTCTTTTATTACATACTTTGTTTAGCTTTCGTCTCTTTTTAGTTGTTCAAATTATATTCTTACATTCTAAATGACATTCTTATTGTGTTTTTCTTCCTTTTCCTTCTTATTACAGATACCGTATACTTAGATGGAACAGTTGCTGTATTACAATTTCTTGTCTTTAACTTCTTATGGGCCCTATCCTGTTGTACCATAGCGTGCATAACCAACGAGGAGTGGGGTAGCTGACCAAAACTAACTCACTCACGGTTTCATTTCATTCATATTCATAATAACAAAATCTGGCATTGTACACCATATAAATAATGGCTTCATATCTTCAAGGAAAAAACCAATGCTGCTAATTTAAGATCATGTGTAGGATAGTTTCTCTCATGATTCTTCAGTTGTCGAGACGCATATGAAATTACCTTTCCATTTTACATCAAAATTGCTCCCAATCCTAGTTTGGAAGCATCACTGTTGTAATGACCGGGAAAAATTTAGGTCTAATCCGGACAGTCCAGTATTTGACTAAATTCTTTCCGAAATAGTAAGTAGTAGAATTTTGATGTAATCAAGAAAAAGTTATGTAAAAACTTTATGTACGGGGTAAAATTTCCCAACATATGTAAAGTTATAGTATATGTATATATATATATATTATATAATTATTTCTAAATACGTTTCTTAAAAAAAATTAGATTATCTAAATATATATATATATATGTATATATATACTCTCACGGTAATAGTGAGATAAAAAAAAGAAAAGAAAAGGAAAAGTAATGATTAATACGGTGAATGATGGACATGGGTTGCACATGCAATAACACCACTTGGCATTATATGCTTAAGCTATGGTGACTCACGGAAACTTGATAATTCAAGTTAACTTCAAAAAATTACTAACACCGTAAATGTAAGAATAGCAGAGAAAAGATAAGAAAAAAAAAAGCAGAGAGTTACGAAGAAAAAAAAAAAAGAGAGAGTGATTCGTAAAAAAAAAAAAAAGAGACAGAGAGTTGTGAAAATCAAGCAATTTCACTGAAATTTCTTCCATTCAATCCAATAGAAACGTAACCTGAGGAGTTCTAGCGGAAAAACCTCAACTTCTGGAGGTAAGATTTTAGAGTTTTCGTGAGAATTCTATATTTTCTTGATTTAGATGAATAGTGACCCATCTCAGAAAAACTTCCATTAAAGTGAAAATTGAAACTGAGGTTTTGTAGAGTATTGTAATAAGAGTTTAACGGTGTAAGTGTTAAGACAATTGAATAAAGTTTTGGTGGATTTCTATCGAAAATCCGTGAGCCTAGATTAAGAAAGAACATATGTTTTGTTCAATTTTATGTTGGAATCTGTGTTCAGGAATGTGAATCTTTACTCCAGATACCAAAAACGGAAGTAGAACGAGTTATTAAAAACTCGGAAACGAGAAAAAATAAAGCGAAACTCTCTGCTGAATTTTAGTTTGAGTAATTTGAACTAAAACTGGATTTCAAGAGGAATATGGGATTAAAGTGTGAAAAGAAAGATGTTTCGATAATCGGTGATGGTTAGAAACCCGAACACAACGAGAATTCATAGTTTTAGACCAAAATTAAAAATTAGGCCCATGAGTGAGTAATTTGCATGATTTTAGTGCAAATCCTTGAGATAGGAAATAGTTTGAGATTGAATACCAAACATAAGGATTGTAGACCTTTCTGAAGTAAATTTCAAAGTAATTATTGATCTTATATTCTGAATCTAACGATCGAAAAATTTATGCAATAGGGCCGATTAACGGTTGAAGTTGGAAAGCGTCAAGGGAGACAAAGGACGCGTCGTTAGCGAAACTTTGGTAAGTACAATAGTTTTTCTATGGCTATATCATGAACAAGCTTGCTTTTCTATGTTGCACAAAGATTGTGCATATAGTAGAATTTTGAATGTTAGATACAATGTGAATGCTAGATACTATGTTAGGTAAGTATCTACAAGACTTATGTAATCGTAGAACTTTATTATGCAAAAAGTATGTATCGATGTTAAGTCGAGATCAAACTAAGAGAAATGAAAGGTTAAACTTTAACGAAAAGTTAATCTCATGATAAAATGCTCAATAATGCACAAATTCATAAGATTTAACTACAGTTACCGTTTCAATGAGAAAATTGATAAACGGTAAGAGACTAAACGTCCTATTTGTACCAACCTTCAAAGGAAAGGTTATTATGAGCCTATGAAAGATATGAAACCATGACTAAGTTGGATTGGTTAGCTACCCGACTCCTCACCGGTTATGCGCTATAATGGTACAACAGACAGGGCCCCTAAGAAGTAAAAAGACAAGAAAATGAAACACGGAAACCATTCCATATAACAAGATGGTATCCGTAAACAAGAATGAAAAGAATGAGAAATACGAACGAAAGTCGTTGAGAATTCATGCTAGGCTATATGATATGAATGCATATATGGGTATGCATAATTATTAAGTATGTTATGACCTATTGATACTTGGCCGAAAAAAAGCTCATTAAGTTTGTTCATGTTGTAGGAAGCACAGGTAAGGCACCGGCTCCCTAAAACTTGATGTTGGGCATGCAGAGAGGGTGTAGCAGCGGAATGTGGGCAAGTGGGTTGTGGATGCATCACGTGTTTTGGAAACGCTGCTGAACTTTATATGTAAAATAAAATAGTGTTTTATGTATTTTGATGACTGATGTAATAGAATGTTGCCAGAATGCTACAGCATTTTAACGTACATGGTAAGAATGAAAAAAAAAATGGCCTGAAATTTTAAGAAATTATAACTAGCATCGTCATAGAGGTTAAGAAATGGTAAGTATGAGCATAGGATGATGATCAAAAGTTAGGGTCGTCACAACTGTATATGTCAAACTTTTCTCCATCAGTTGGAATGGTAAGGATTGGTGCCGTAGTTAGCTTCCATTTAAATTCTTGAAAACTTTCCTCACACTTTCTAGTCCATTCATACTTCTTTTCTTTTCGTGTGAGGGCTGTAAGTGGTTCATCTAGTCTTGCGAAACCCTTATGAGTAATCTCCTTGCATCCATTGTATTAATCATTCTTCTGGGGGTACGCTTAGAGCGATCAATGTACTCAAAACTTTCTTTTCCATTGGGTCGAAAGATCACCTTCCTATTATGGCAATCGATAGTGGATTTATATTTTCCTAAGAAATCCATTCCTAGGATGACCTCGTAGTCGATTATCTTTAATACGACTAGATTTGTGTATAACTCCCTATCAGCTATGACTATCAGTACATGTTCTAGTCTAAATTTAGACAATAGAATTTCTCCAGAAGGCAGGGTAGTCCTAAATGTCTGACCAATTCTATTCTTAACATAACTTAATTTCTCAACAAATCCATATGATGTAAACAAATGTGATGCGCCAGAATCAAATAATGTGTATGCTGAGTGCTAAGCAATAGTAAGATGACCAGTCACTATTCTTAACATGTCAGCCTTAGCATCATCTTTCATGCATGCAAGCAATCTAGCATTGGTTTGTGGCAGGGCTTCTATTCTATCTTGTTGAGGTTGCATTTCCTCAACTTTCATCTGCATTGCGTTTGCTTGGCTAGTGGGCTATCTATTTGAATTCTGGGGACAGTTCCAGGAATAATGGCCTTCTTTGCCACATGTATAGCAATTGTTTGTTCCATAACGGCATACACCCAGATGTTTCTTTCTGCGCTTACGGCACTCAACTACATTCGTGTTGCGCTCTTGCCTCTATTGTGGATTCCAGTAGTTAAAGTTTAGATTTCCATCAAAATTTATCTTCCTCTTACTTAGGTTCTGGTTATTTTGTTGACGACTCTATGGAATTTGATTCCCTTCTCCAGATCTATTAACCTGGTTGCTATGGCCAGCTTGATTATTCCTTTGATTTACCTTTTGGGTTTGCTTTGCCTGGGCTTGTTCCGTTTTCTTGGCTTCTCAAAATTTGGCTCTCTCTTCTTTTCCTTGGGCCAGGTGATATTCTACTCGGACTGCTCTACTGGCACAATCCGCCACTATTGTGGGTGGTCTTTCATCATTGTGTACTACTGTAGCTATTTCAGGGTGAAACATTACTAACATTCATCGCACCCTTTCCATTTCTGTTGGCACTAGCTGAGGGCATAGCCTAGCCAATCGATCAAATTTACGACACGCTTCTGTAACAGTCATATCACTTGCTTCAAATTATTGAATTCATTTTGCTGAGCTCGGAAACCTACAGTTTCATAGTAGTTAGCATTGAATTCCTCTAAGAATTCATTCCAAGTCATTATTGCTTAATTCCTTCTCATTACCACTGTTTCCCACCGGTAGCGAGCATCTTTTTTCAGCACATACGAAGCACAAAGAACTTATTCCTACTCCGTTAGATTGATAAAATCAAGAATCGTTTGGGGTGAAGTTAACCACTCCTCAGCTTCTAGTGGGTCAGTGGATCCTTTGAATTCTGGTGGTTTCATCCTACGAAACCATGCGTATAATGGTTCCTGATTAGCGATAGGCATAGCTTTTGGTACCATTTCTGGCACCGCCACAGGCTCTCGTTGTGGTGCAGGTGCCATTGGTGGTGCTTGTTCAGGTTGAATAGGTGGCACTCTTCTTTGCTCATGTTCTTGATTTCTTTGCTCTAAGTGTTCTCACAAATTCCACTTTTCATGCTTTTGAGCTTCCAGTCTAGCTTGTAGATTAGCTATCGTAGCAGCTAGATCTACATCTACATCCTGAACCAAACGTCCTCTACATGGTCGAACTATGTTTCTGTGTATCTATACTAGAAAAATAATGGCAGACATGGTTAAATTTCCAGAATGGATTGAAGTGCCTTTACGGGTTTACCAAATTACTTTTCGGCTTCAGCCTGAAACTCCCTGAATTTCTCAAAAGTTTCACTTTTGTGGTGCATCAGGTACACATAACCACATCTTGAGTAATCGTCGATAAAAGTGACGTAATACTCACACCCTCCTCTTGCCTTGATGTTCATGGGACCACAAACATCACTATGCATAAGTTCAAGAACCTCTTCAGTCCTATTACCCTTAGACCCAAATGGTCGTTTGGTCATTTTGCCCTCCAAACAAGACAAACATTGGGGTAAGGACCCAACTTTTAAAGAACTTAAAGGTCTATCCTTTACCAACCTCTGTATCTTGTTAAGTCTAATGTGACCAAGTCACAAATGCCAAAGATATGTCTTATTAGAGTGAGAAATTTTAAGCCTTTTAGAGTTATTAATAACTTTAGTGTTTAGTAGTGAGTTCATCTTAGGTTTGATAAAATATAGATTATTTTGTATCCATCCATCACAGATAAAAGACTTATTTTTATGAATCACAACTTTATTATTAAAAGAAACTGAATAAGAATCCTTAAATAAACAAGCAATGAAAGCATTTGAGCTTGTTCGGGTTCTTTTTTTTCTTCTTGTTCTTGCCCTTGTTTGGCGGAACTGAAGAACACTCCTTCTTGGCTCCTTGCTTCTTCTTTCCATTCCCTGGAGAGGGTTTGGAGGAAGATGCCTTAGCCAAGTTGGCCTCCACAATAGTTGACCCTTTGATCATCCGCTCAAATTTTTGTAGTTCTTGCATCAACTCTGTTTGGGTTATATTCTGTTTAGCGCTCAAATTGAACATTGCCCTAAATGGAAGATAGTCCTTTGATAAAGTCTCAAAGATCACGGTCAATTGAGGCTCAACATCGATGTCAGCCCCATTGGACTAAGCGTTAGCCAAATAGCCCATCATCTTCAACATATGTTCCTTTACGAAAGACCCAACCTTCTGTCTGCAATTAATGAGATTACTTAGGGCTTCCCGACATTTTTAAATGGCTTCACCATTGAACATGTAATGACCAGAAAAATTTAGGTCTAATCCGGACAGTCAGACATTTGACCGTAAATTCTTTCCCAAATAGTAAGTAGTAGAATTTTGGCTTGATCAAGGAAATATTATGTAGAAACTTTATGTACGGGGTAAAATTTTCCAAAAAGTGTAAAGTTATAATATGAACATTTTTACAGGGAAAATTCATAAATATCAGTTATGAATAGTAAAGTATCAGTCAAAAGATAGAAATTTTAGTCGGTATATTATAGTTATGAAAAACTGAAATATTCGATATGCGACCAAATAACAAGTTAGAAAATGAGTAGAAATGTTAGAAGTAAGGAAAATAGCAATAGTTCCTGAAATAGGATTTTCCCGAGTCAGTTAAAACGGGAAATAGCTCAAAAACCTGTACCGTAAGGGTGAGTGTTTTGGGTAATTCTAAATCGATTAAAATGAAAATTTCAGAAAAAGAAATTAACTAAAGAGATACCCAGAGAGTTGGGTTGAATATGAGAAGTTTGACCCAGGGTACTCAACAGTCCAGAAAAGCAGTATAGAACCTGTACCGGGTGTAAGATTATCGATACCAGAAAAAGACTCGTTTTGAGAAACAGAAAGTTAGGTCTCGACAAGAAAAATGTGGGGAACATACAGCCACTAAAATTAAGTGTTAAACTTAAGTAGAATTAGTAGAATTAAATTATGGGAATTAAAGTAATTTCTTTAATTTAGAAAGTAATAAGAAATATTAATAAAATATTCATTTTGTTCTTAAAAGCACTTAAAGAAGGAATTAGAAGACAAAAAGTATTCTTCTTTTCCTAAGTGTGGCCGACCAAGGAGAAAAAGAGGGAAACCAATGAAAATCCAAGGGAATCAACCGTTTTTACTAAAATTTCTTCCGTTCAGTCTGGTAGAAACATAACCCGAGGCGTTCTAGTGGAAAATCTCAACTTCTAGAGGTAAGATTTCGGATTTTTCATGAGAAATTCTATGTTTTTCATTATGGATGAATAGTAACTCATCTAGAAAAAATTCTGTAAAAGTGAAAATCGAAACTGAGGTTTTGTAGAGCACCGTAATAGGAGTTTAACAGTGTAGGTATTAAAACGATTGAACAAATTTTTTTGGATTTGCGCTAAAAAAATCCACGACCCTAGAAAAGGAAGAACATGTGTTTTTGTTCAATTTTATGTTAGAATTGGTGTTGAGGAATATGAATCTTGACTCTAGGTACCAAAATCAGAAGTTAGAATGAGCTATTGAATGCTCGGGAAACGAGAAAAACTAGGCGAAACTCTACCGAAATTTTCTAAAACCTAGTTAGTAAGCAATGAGTTATGAATTTGATTCTTGAGAATGAATAACAGTTTTAAGGCTTAGAAATGAATAGATTGAGGTTCAGAAATCAAGACACACAAATTTGAGAAATTTGCCTCTTAAGCTAGAAATTTGGCTTAGAGGAATAAAGTTCATAAATAAGTTTGAAATTACATTTAGGAATCTAAGTATGAGGAATTTTGATTTGGAATAGGAAGTTGATACCTATTTCCATGAAATAGGTTTTGGTACGAAAGCTGAAGTAATAAGAAAGAACTTCTAGCAAGTAGGAATACTAGCGGATTATTTGTAAGTATAGACATATATGTTTGTCTGGACTCGAGTAAACTGTAGTTAGACTTAGAATTATGAATTTGCTTGTATTCTTAAGTTGATGTGATTTTAAGTGTTTGGAGAGCTTAGTGCCCTAGATTGCGTAAAGGTGACATATGGTTGCCCTAATGCTCAAACAAGGTATGCATGAAGTATTATGCATTTTATGTTAGCATGTGCACATAGAGAAAAAGCGTTGCATCTCATCCAAAGAAAGTTTTTAACACTTTAAAATGCAAACCCAAAGTTCAATGTGTAAAAAGAGATCGACGGGGTCGTCGGCCTCCTAAGGGAGGAAATCTCAAAGAGTTAGAGATTCCGGCTAGACCAGACAGTAAGCAGGGGCCCAGGCCCACAATAGTAGGAACAGAAAGACAAAGCAATTTTAAAGCATGTTTCACATGTGCATTTTTGCATCATGACACTTTATGTAGTTTTACTAGTTTTATGATGTGTGCATGTCTATACTTGCTGGGCATTCGCTCATCAGTTTACTCGTGTGTAGGTACCACAGGTAAATAGCCAGCTATATAGTAAATTTGTCTGATGGACTGGCTGATACAAGGAGGCGGAAATGTCATGGGATCACGGGAGTGGTGTCTACTATGCCCGCTTAGGAAAATTCCGCTGTAGAGTAATGTAATATAGAACACCAGTATGTGTATTCAGTTTTAAGTAAGAAATCTACAGTCATTGTCTTGGTAAAGAACAACAGACTATAATAAGCTAAGACAAGTTTTCGGGGACTAGTTCCATATTTGAGTTCTTAAAGTATTAGCAAGATGTACTATTAGTATAACCACACAACATGCAGAGAGAGAGAGAGATGGGTCTGTGGCTGGGCAGCCCACGGGAAGGGAAAGGAAGGAAAAAAAAGAAGAAAAAGAAAAAGGAAAAGAAAAGAAAAGGAAAAAGAAAAGAAAAAAAAAATAGGTGTCCAAATATTTAAAATAACATTTCAGAAATGTGCCCATACACACTTCTGGGTAAAAATGTATTTACTGAAAATATTTAATTTCCTTAAAAATATTTAAATTTACACGTTAGAAACATTTAAAATCAATGATCAATCAATTAATTCAAATTAGGCACACTAATAAATCTCAATTACCTTAATTATTTATGTGCATATATTTATAAATATTTTATGAATATCAATGAAAATTTCATGATTATTTATGTGACCATAAATATTGTATATAAGTGTTATATATGAGAGGATAATGTTTAAGGATAATAATCAAAAAGCAATGTTCATAATGAATTTAATTAAAGTTTGGAATCTTTAATTAAAACATTATTAATACATGTCATTCCCATTTAGAATGGAATGGTGTTATCCACACTGTTAATATGGTGAGATATTGAATGAGTGTATTTTGCATAATGAGATTATGTGGAACATGGACACAGACACAATATGAATTTCTAATAATTTCCGTTAAGTATAGAAATTCTAATTTAGTCTACCGATGGTCTTATATAGAATGATCTTAATCCTAAGTTCTTAACAGACTCCTATCTATAGATTTGCGTCTTTTGATTTACTCGGTACGGATTCTGAGATCCTGAATCCTATTCTTTGTATTTTGGAGAATGATAAAGTAGGTAGCTGGGAATGTTATTATAAGAGATGGAATCCATTCCTTCTTGACAAAGAAGTAGATAAATAATTCTCTTGAGGGTTGATTCGGTACTTGGTTCAGTAGGAGCTCTGATTCATGAATGTGTTTTATGAATCACTGTCCATTAGAGAATCGATAGTACTCAAGGATAAAGATATAATTAGAGAGGCTAACGAATTTTACCTAGCTCTAATTATGAATTATTTATGGAGGATTGATCTATATGCAATGACTATATCAAATGGACGCTTCACAGTTTAGAAGTAATTTATATCCATAATTTCGAGAGTGCAATTCCAAGTTTATAGTGGAGTAACTATTGGAATTAATAGAATTAATTAATTAATTAAAGTGTTTAATTAATTATTAATTTTATTGGAGCTCGGGATTATAGGTCCACTAGTCCTCGCGTCATCCTAGTAATTCTAGCAGACACAAAGGGCGAAATGGAAATTTTAGAATTACAGAATTCTAAAATTGAACACTCGAAAATAATTAATTGAGAATTAATTATTATTTAAATAATGTGATTATTAAATTTGAATTTGAACACATCTAGATTTATCCATTTAAACTTATTTGATAAGTTGTTCAATTTAGAATAAAAATTAATTTAAGTTTGACTTAAATTGGAATTTGAATTTGAGTAAAAATTGAACTACAGGATAAATGATGATTTTTCTTCCTTCCCTATCGATATTGGCGCCCACAGGGATGAGAATCCCTAAGGTGGCGAATCCCCCCTAAGGTGGCCGGCCACACTAAGGATAAGGGAATGAGAGATTTTGTTTCAAATTCAAATAGCGTATAATTAACAAGCTTTATCTTGGTGATAGAGATTGGATTCCTTCTAGAAGTTTGATTTCTGCTCTATAAATAAGAGAATAGTAGAAAATTGTATATACAATGTTTGAGATAATTTTTGAAACAATTTTGGCTCTAATTTGAATAGGGTGGCCGAAATTCTCTTAGAGCAAGGGAAGGAAAAAATTTTCTCCAAAAATTTGACATCTTGCATTTGTTGGTGTTTGTGGAAATTCGAATGTTTATTGTAACCCGTTTTGTCTCATGTGTGCCAAAACACACGTCTTCGTGGATTCTAGGAATTGACGTGGAAGACATCGGTTTTCTAAACACAAAGCTTCGGAGCAAGGATTGTTCGAGGTCAAAGAACTCAAATTATCAACCGAGTCGGCCTCCAGGTGTTTTTCCTAATTGAGTTCTTAATAAATGAATTAATGAGATTAATTTTTTTGTGCATAAATTAATATAATCTATAAAGTATCTGAAAGGTTTTATGAAAATTTTTTTCATACATGATCCGCCTACCGCCACGCTTCCCCGCCCGAATTCGATTCGGCAACTAATAATTGGTATCAGAGCGGTCTGTAGACTATATTAATTTATGCTTTGATTATTTGATAATCAAAATTAATATATTAAATGTGTCATATTTAATTATGTATGTATGTGATGGGTAGGCACTTGCATTTATGGATGTTTATATTTAATTCATGTTGTTGAATGTATGGATGATGGATTTGGTCGTTGATTATATGGTTCCATGGATCGCATTAAATTCGTTCAAATTAAATTATTTGTAATTTAATTCGAGATTAGAATTATTGTAATTCTAGGATTTGGGTAGAATTAGGGTTTTGATTTTGAATCAAAAGGAGGCCTAGAAGATCAAGTTTGAACCCTTTGAAGTTGCCCATAAATCGTGCCAGAATCGCCGCCTTGTGCAGCGGTATCGACCAACGTGCTGACATGCGACCAGGCGCCCCAGCAGCGGCTAGGAGCGCTCGAGCGATCCGCGGCGTGCGGCGCCCCAGGCAGGGCACAATCAGATTGCGCATGCGTGCCCAGGTAGCGCGCGCCTAGCCCCGCGCGCAGCAGTTCCCTGCCAGTCCGCGTGCGCCCTCACACGCGTCACCTTCCCGCGCGCACGCACCCAGGCGCACAGCTAGTGTCCCAGACGCAGTCAATGGGCCCCAAACGGGCTTAAGGGTTTCTGAAACCCTCGTAATGTGTGCCAACAGATCCGGAAGAGTTTTGGACCCCAAAGATGATGAAATCTGACCCGAAGATGAAGAACGAAGCCGAAGAATGAAGAATTCAAGAATCAAAGACCCGTTGATGTAACAGAAGAAAATAATTATTGCAATTATTTGTTTATTCGGTTTGGTTGTAATTTATTTTTTCCATGAGACCCCGTCAAATCCATCTCAATAGCCGATTGCATATATTTACTTTATGTTGATAATTATATATTATATGTCCATGCATATAACATGCCATATAGATATATTGTGCCTACTCATATGTCTTATAACATGCCATGCATACACGCGCATTTAGTATTGTTTATTTTATTTATTATAAAAGGGTTTTAGAAAAATAAAATAAAATAAGAACCATGCGCTAAAATCGATTTAATATGATTAAATTGATTTAAGTTGCAAAATTGATTTGCAAAATAATGATACATGTGAAATTGAATTTAAGAGTTAAATTTTAGAATTTCACATATCTAAAAAATAAATTGTTTATTTTTCGATTTGAAAACCATGAGATGTTTTTCCAAATAAAATACATATTTGCAGAAATAATGAGTGGGAGAGGGTGGTATGAGAATACGACCCACTTGTCCCCACTGTTAGCGCAACACCGTGAGATCCGGAGAGGGGCTTTGCGGCGACAACATTGAATCACCCTCCTAAAGGAGAGTGTTCTTGCCGGATCAATAACTAGGTTGGCTTCCTAGAGATAGGATTTCAGGATGTATTTTCGAATTGACTACCCAAAGGTAGCAATCCGGAGTTAAGTCTATGAGATCTGAAACGGTGGTTTACACTCACGAAGATATAATCAAAGTTTGTTGGTTATATTTTGACCAAAATAATTGTAGTTAATAAATACGAAAATATGAGATATTTTAACTATATTTATTAACTGAGAGGAGTCTCGGTTCAATTTGTAAATAATTTGACTACCCAAAGGTACACTTTATTTGTGGTAAATTGGATTATCGTTGGCACCTAAAATTAAAACATGATTTATGTATTTTTCATGTGCATTATGCATCATATTTAATTGTGCCTAAATTCACATGTTTTGATATTCATGCACATAAATTGATTAGATGAATATTCTACTTATTTCCAGCAATATGTCAAATCCTATAATCTCACTACACAAAATTAAAACACTGACTAGAGATAAATTATGCGAAGTGATAAAGTAACATAAACAACCTACATTCATCTGATGAATATAAGTTTGTCCCAAATGGAGGATTGTCCTCCTGTCCTTAACGAAAACACAGTAGCTAACTGTTAGCTAAGGTTGTACGTGGTAATTCACAAGAAGTATGAAGGCATGGAGACAGCTTATGAGATAATGCAGTCATCAGGTACCGTATCTGGAAATCCATAAAACAAAAGGGTTGGCTGAATATTGTAAGAGCCTTGAGTAAAAGGCGAAAGGAAAGTCGTTTCCACCAAAATAAAGGAAAAGAATCAAGCAAATGTTATTTGCTAGTTCTAAAAACATGTTTAGTAAAGAGGGTGATTCCTTATTCCTGGATAGTAGTTTCAGGAGTTGGTACTCATGTTCATTTTCTTTATTGAGTCTTAGTTCTTACAAGGAAATTGTTTCCCGAAATAAAGAGAGGAACTCAAGAAAATATGATTTGCTATTTCTAAAAACATGTTTAGTAAAAAAAGGTGATTCCTTATTCCTGATAGTAGATTCAGGAGTTGCTACTCATGTTTGTTTTCCTTATTAAGTTTTAGTTTGTAAATAGAAACTATTTCCACCTAAACAAAGAAATAGAATCAAAGTAAATAAGATTTACTAATTCTAGATACATCTTTAGTAGAGGGTGATTCCTCGTCCTGGATAGTTGATTCGGGAGCAACTAATCATGTTTGATTTTCGTTACAAAATATTAGTTCTTACAAAGAACATGCCGTCAGGGACTATATGATGGTAGGAATACCGCGAGGGTATCGACAAAGGTAGTGGGAGAAGTTAGACTTCAATTTTAGAAATACCTTGTTGTGAACAATGTTTATTTCCCTCCAAGCATAAAAAGAAATTTGATTTCTAATTCCAAATTATTTGAACAATTGCCTTTAGTAATAATCTAGTCCACATCTTTCGGAATGGTTCCGATATATGTTCTAGATATTTGGAAAATGATTTATACTATTTACACCGATGCCTGGCTCACTGCGAAATATTGAAAAGTTCAAAAGTCGCCGAACCTAAGAATAAGAAGCAAAAGATCTCTCATGATAAATAACACATATATGTGGCATCTTAGACTTGGTCATATTAGCCTAAACAAGATTTAAAGACTAGTAAAGGATGGTCCTTTATGCGAACTAAAAGTTAGTAAGCTTCCAGCCTATGAATCTTGTATGGGAAGCAAAATGACCATGGGCCTTCCATGTCAAAACGAGAAAGAGCCACAGAACCTCTTCAGCTAATACATTCAGATGTATGTGGACTGTTAAGCGTCCAAGATAAAGGAGGTTACGAATATTTCATCACTTTTATTGATGATTATTTGAGATATGGTTATGTTTACCTAATACAACAGAAATCTGAAACTTTTAGAAAGTTTAGAGAATTCTGAGCAAAAGTTGAAAAACAATTAGGTAAACCAATCAAGTCACTTCGATTAGATCGAGGGGGTGAATGCCTGGACTAAGAGTTTCAAGATTTCTTTATTAAAGAAGGTATGGTATCCCAACTGACTGCACCCAGTACACCATAGCAGAATGGTGTAGCTGAAAGAGAAATTAGACTTTGCTCGACATGATAAGATCAATGCTGAGTTATTCTTTACAATCTACTTTGTTCTAGGTTTATATCCTAAGAACCACCGTGTATATTCTAAATCTAGTATCATCTAAGTCTATACAAAAGACACCCGTAGAGTTGTGGAATGGTCAAAAGTTAGTTTTGAAGTATATTCGTATATGGGGGTGTCCGGCTCATGTGATGAAACAATAGACTAGGAAGTTGGAACCAAGATAAGAAATATGCATATTATGTGGGATATGCAACGGGGACAAGAGGGATTATTTTATATAGTCACAAGAATTAAAGGGTATTTGTATCGACAAATGCCATGTTTCTGGAGCATGACTATATGATAGTTTTTTAAGCCCAGAAGCAAAGCAGTTCTGGAAAAGTTACTTTCTAATAAGATTGGACCACAACCGATAAGAGTTGTTGGAACGCTAAGAAGAAAGACCACCATTCCTAATCAAATTCCTATGGCACCTCATCGTAGTGGGAGGGTAAGCAGGTTACCTGACTAGTATACTGAGGAAGCACAGAACAACACTGCTGATGTCGGTAAGGAGGATCCGTTGACCTTTAAGGTTACGATGGATGATTTTAATAAGGAAAAGTGGCAAGCAACTATGAAACTCGAGATAGAGTCCATGTACTCCAACTCAGTCTGGCAACTTGTAGATCTACTGGAAGGGGTAAAACCCATTAAATACAAGTGGATCTTCAAGAGAAACAAAATGAACGGATGGAAAAGTAGAGACTTATAAAGCAAGGCTAGTGGTTAAGGGTTACACCCCTAAAGAGAGAGTTGACTATGAGGAAACTCTCTCACTGGTGGCCATGCGTAAGTCCATCCAAGTACTCTTAGCGATAACAACATATTTTGAATATGAGAAATGGCATATGGATGTCAAAGCAGCTTTTCTGAATGGCTATATTGAGGAAACCATCTATATCGATCAGCCAGAGGGCTACATAGAGAAAGGCCTAGAGCAAAAAGTTTGCAAACTGTAGAGATCCATTTATGGATTGATACAAACTTCTAGATCATGGAATATAAGGTTTGATGAGGCTATCAAGTCTTATGGATTTGATCAAAACCAAGATGTTTCAAACAAAAGAAATGAAGATGTTCTTATTCTTTACAAGCCTGAATATATGATATTCAGTGGGAGTAGTCAGTCGTTGTTAGTTGAACTCAAGATTTGATCATTGGGTAGCCGTGTAGTGTATCCGTAAGTATATAAGGAAAATAAAGAAACTATAAGATAGTTTAGTCAGTGAAAGAGTTGTCTTTCACTGGATACATAGACTTTGACTATGAGTCATACGTGGATTTTGAGAGTCAACATCTAAGTCTGTGTTCACACTAGGTGAAAGAGTCATGACAAGAAAGGTTGTTAGCAAAGTGTGATTGCTACTTTTATCATTAAAAGTTAATGTGTAGCAGCTTGTGAAGCAGCAAAAGAAAGCAACCCGACTCTAGAAAATTCTTAACTAATTTGGAAGTTGTTCCAGATGTAGATCCATCATAGACACCTAGAAAGTTTCAGGATTGGAGACATATTCTACCTGCTTTAGGACAAGCGGGAGATTGTTGGGAATGGTGTCCTAGAAGCATGATATGTAACAGGATATTTATTATTTATTTAATAAAAGAGTTTAATCATTATTTTATGTGCATATATTTATGAATATTTTATGAATATCAATGAAAATTACATGATTATTTATGTGACCTTAAACATTCTATATAAGTGTTAAATACAAGAGTATAATGTTTAAGGATATAATCAAAAAGCAATGTTCATAAAGAATTTAATTAAAATTTGGAATCTTTAATTAAAACATTATTAATACATGTCATTCCCATTTAAAATAGAACGGTGTTATCCGCACAGTTAATATGGTGAGATATTGAATGAGTGTATTTCGCATAATGAGATTATGTGGAACATGGACACAGACACAATATGAATTTCTAATAATTTCCGTTAAGTATAGAAATTCTAATTGAGTCTACCGATTGTCTTATATAGAATGATCTTAATCCTAAGTTCTTAACAGACTCCTATTTATATATTTGCGTCTTTTGATTTACTCGGTATGGATTCTGAGATCTTGAATCCTATTCCTTGTATTTTGGAGAATGATGAAGTAGGTAGCCGGGAATGTTATTATACGAGATGGAATCCATTCCTTCTTGAGAAAGAAGTAGATAAATAATTCTGATTCGGTACTTGGACCAGTAGGAGCTCCGATTTATGAATGTGTTTTATGAATCACTGTCCATTAGAGAATCAATGGCACTCAAGGTTAAAGATATAATTGGAGAGGTTAACGGATTTTACCTGGCGCTAATTATGAATTATTTATGGAGGATTGATCTATATGCAATGACTATATCAAATGGACACTTCACAGTTTAGAAGAAATTTATGTCTATAATTTCGAGAGTGCAATTCCAAGTTTATAGTGGAGTAACTATTGAAATTAATAGAATTAATTAATTAATTAAAGTGTTTAATTAATTATTAATTTTATTAGAGCTCAGGATTATAGGTCCAATAGTCCCTGCGTCGTCCTAGTAATTCTACCAGACATAAAGGGCAAAATGGAAATTTTAGAATTACAGAATTCTAAAAGTAAACACTCGAAAATAATTAATTGAGAATTAATTATTATTTACATAATGTGATTATTTAAATTTGAATTTGAACACATCTAGATTTATCCATTTAAACTTATTTGGTAAGTTGTTCAATTTAGAATTCAAATTAATTTAAGTTTGACTTAAATTGGAATTTGAATTTGAGTCAAAATTGGACTACAGGATAAAGGATGATTTTTTCTTCTTTCCTTATCTTATATTGGCGCCACACAGGGATGAGAATCCCCTTAGGTGGTCGGCCATAACGGATAAAGGAAAAGATGACTTTTTGTTTCAAATTCAGATTAGGAGATAATTGACAAGTTTTATCTTGGAGATAAAAATTGGATTCCTTCTATAAGTTTGACTTCTACTCTATAAATAAGAGAATAGTGGAAAATTGGGAGACAATTTTTGAAACAATTTTTCAGCCCTAATTGTTAAGGCTGGCCGAAATTGCCTTGGTAGAGAGGAAGGAATAAATTTTCTCCAAAAATTCCACATCGTGCATGCGTTGGTGTTTGTGGAAATTTGAGTGTTTATTGTAACCCATTTTGTCTTAGGTGTGCCCACACACATGTTTTCGTAGATTCTAGGAATTGACGTGGAAGACATTGGTTTTCTAAACACAAAGCTTTTGAGCAAGGATTGTTCGAGGTCAAAGAATTCAAGTTATCGTCTTAATTGGTCGCTAGGTATTTTTCCTAATTGAATTCTTAATGTATGAATTAATGAGATTAATTTATTCATGCATAAATTAATATAATCTATAGAGTATCTTAAAGGTTTTATGAAAATTTTGTTATACACGATCCGCCTACTACCACACTTCCGCATCCGAATTCGATTGGGCAACCATCACTGAGAAATTAGAGTTAAAGTAGAACCTACAATGTGCAGAGAATTTATTCTACCAAAGAATTTGATTTTTTTAATTCGTTTTGCTTTGAGATGGAGATGGGTAATTAAAGAACCTAATACTTCCCTGTGAATAAATTATAATCTTGTTGGACGAATAAAAGAATAGAAATTCAGAAGATGTGACGACCCTAACTTCTGGTTATCAATACTATGTACGTAGCTAACTTATGCCTTAACATCAACTACTTATAGCTAAAAATATTTAGCTATATAAAAGTACTTTGTGACATGAGGATTGCTAAGCATAGTCTCATAGTCTCGTGGTCTTCACTTACATCACATAACCTATTACATAACCTTTACTTTTCATTACATAACTTAACCATATCCATAAATATAGTTTACCTTAAACACTTTGCAGCATTTACAAATCACGTGTAGATCCCATTACCCACTTACCCACATCCCACTTGCTTCATCCTTTTCTGCATGCCCAAAGATACACATTTCAAGGAGTCGGTGCCTTACCCAAGCTTCTTACAACATGAACAAACATAATGAGCTTTCGCTCAACAAGTAATAGTAGATCATATCAAAAGCAAATAATAATGCACACCCAAATGTGTTTACATCATACATCCTAACTCAATTTCTAAACACTCATAACATTTATCGTATTATGCTTCATCATTTCTTATTTCGTACTTCCTTCAATTTTCATTCTTACATCATTTGTATTTCATACTTCAATTAACTTTCATTCATGTGTCGTTCGTATTCTTTTCTAACATTTTGAATGACCTTTGTATTACGTTTTCTTTTCTTTCATTTCATACTTCTTTATGATTTCCATTCTCTCATGTGGAACGTTGGTCGTATCATATTTCTTTAACATTTAGGGTTCTTATTGTATAACATTCATCTTGGCTTATTAGAACCTTTCTCATATGGCCCCCATCTTAGAATCTTATGTTCCTCAAGGATTTGGCCCTTCATCATATGGCCCCCATCTTGGAATCTTATGGTACAAACAATATTAGTGTGACGACCCTAACTTTTGATCATCATCCTACGTTCATACTTATCCCATTTCCTAACCTCTATTCCTCTAGAATGATAAACTAATAAAGTTCATACCATTTTTTTTTCTTTTTTTTTTTTTTATGTGGGTGAGATAAATAATGTACATGTATACTTTGTTGTAATAAACCCTTAAGATCAATTCCTAGACTTGATCACACATTCAAACTATTCTCCACATGCCATCAACATTCATAGGCTACTATCATAGTAGCCTTTTGGGTACTCGAATATACCTCGTACTTAAGTTTGGAAAACATAACTTGAAAGTCTCATAAACTTCACATTTACTACATAATCAGGATAGTTTTACATTCATAGTTCTTCTAACCACATTCATAGTTCAAAAATTTTTGATTTTTAACTTATAACTTACTATTTAGTACTATTATCAACAAGTACTTATCATAGAAGTATTCACATTAATAATACAAAGGATTTTAGGAAATTTTATCTTATAAAATAATACCGATAAATTTCCCGGTCATGACAATCACCCCTCCTTAAAAATTTTCGTCCTAAAAAATCAGAACAAATATGGGTACTTTTTCCTCATCTCATCTTCACGTTCCCACGTTGCTTCCTCCACTTTTTGATTCCTCCACAGTATTTTTACAAGTGGAATACTTTGATTCCAAAGATGATTCTCTTCTCGAGCAAGAATCTGCACTGGTTGTTCCTCATAAGTCATGTCTTCGTGAATCTGAATCAGTTCATGTTCTATAACATGGGATGGATTGGGTATATACTTTTTTAACATTGAGACATGGAATACATCATATACCGCAACTAATTCCAGCGGTAAAACTAACCGATAGGCTACTTTCCCTATTCGTTTGATAATTTGGAAAGGTCCTATATACCTCGGGCCCAATTTACTTCTGTCCCTGCCAAAACGCATGATGCCTTTCATGGTTTCAATCTTCAAGAAGACTGAATCCCCTTTATTAAACTCCAAAGGTCTTCTACGCTTATCGGCATAGCTTTTCTGACAATCTTGTGCCGTCTTCACTCTTTGATGGATTTTTTGAATAGATTCAATCGCCTCCTGAATGAATTCTATCTTATGTAATTACTTCTCCCTGGTTTCATACCAATGAATGAGAGATTTGCACTTTCTTCTGTATAAGGCTTTATATGGTGCCATACTAATTGAAGCTTGATAACTGTTGCTATACGAGAGTTCAATCAATGATAGCTTATTATTCCATATTCCTTTAAAATCGATCACACATGCTCTAAGCATATCTTCCAAAGTTTGGATGGTACGTTCCGATTGTCCATCAGTCTGAGGATGAAAAGCTATGCTAAATCTTAATTCTGAGCCTATGGCTTCTTGTACACTCTTCTAAAATGTTGTGGTAAAGCTGCTATCCTAATATGAGACTATGGATATAGGTATTCCATGTAATCTAACTATATTTGGTGACATACAACCCAGCTAACTTTTCTATGGTATACTTCACTTTTATGGGTGTAAAATGGGCAGATTTAGTCAATCTATCAACAATTACCCATATCACATTTTAAGCTTCACTTGTTTTGGGTAGTCCTACCACAAAATTCATGGTTATATGCTTCCATTTCCATTCTGGAACATCTAACGGTTGCAGCCCTCCAGCTGGACGTTTATGCTCAGCTTTAATTCTTTGACATGTTAAGCAATGGCTAACGTAGTCCATGATGTCATTCTTCATATACCTCCACCAAAAGTGATGGTTTAGATCTTGATACATCTTAGTTGCTCTTGGATGTATCGAATAAGGAGTATTATGAGCTTCAAAAAGAATTTGACTCTTAAGATTTTCATATTTTGGAACACAAATTCATCTTTTGAATTCTGTCTCTTTTCCTTCCTCAGTTTCCTTCGAATATTGCCATCTTGCTAAAAATAGATGGTTGTATCTGTAGAGCAGCTAATTTCTCCATAATTAACTCCAATCCTAATGAATGAATATCCTTTTGTAAAGGTGTTGGGAATCTATCAAATGACATATGACTTAATCCGGTAGTCTTACGACTTAAAGCATCAACTACCCTATTGGCTTTTCCTGGGTGATAAATGATTTCATAGTCGTAGTTCTTTACTAATTCCAACTGTAACACCCTGAAGAATTAATTGAGATTAATTAAGGTAATTAAGATTATTAGTGTGCCTAATCTGATTTAATTAATTGAGTTTAAATGATTCCAAGGTATTTAAATTATTTACAGTAATTTATTTTAATCCAGAAGTGTGTATGGGCGCATTTCTGGACTGTCATATTTTACACACGTCATTTTCTTTTATTTTCCTTTTCTTTTCTTTTTCTTTTTTCCTTTCTTTTCTTTCTTTCCTTCTTTTCTCTCCCGTGCGGCTCACTCTCTCTCTCTCTCTCTCTCTCTCTCTCTCTTTCTCTTTCACTCTCCCGTGCTCTCTCTCCCTCTCTCTCTCCCATTTTTGTCTCAAATCAAGACCGGATTCGAACCAAGAGTGATTTCAAAGAGTTTTCAACATCAAGAGAAGGATTCAAGGTAAGATTACTGAAAGAACCTCTCTTGAATTTCAAGTTTTTCGGATTTAAAACTTACTTTTGGTTCAAAACGGATTTTGATGATTTTCGAGTAAAACTAGAGTAGAAATTGGAGATCTTGTGTTCTTTGGACTTGTTTTAGGACCTAGAACCCGGATCTACTGGTTGTCCCTTGAGATTTTGCGAATTGGGACTGGATTTGCAGGTTTTTGGACTGATTTCCGCGAGTTTTCGCGAACTGGGGATCTCCATGCGGTCGACCGGATCTTACTACGGCCACCGGCCGACCGGTGGTGATGCACTCCTCTGTCTCCGGTCGACCGGTGTACACGGGGTTTGACCCTGTTTGGCCTGAAATTGCCGTTTTGACCCCTGTTTTCGGGGAGAACCCAAATTAGCTTCATTTGGGGACTTGGGATGAAAGGATTAGCATCTTTAATCCCTGATTTGATATTTAAAACCCTTGGAATGGAATTTGAAACATGAAAATTGATTAGGGCACACTAATTGGAAAATCTTGGTATATGATTGAGATTCGATTACTTTAGGACTGAGAATTGATCCTAAAGTGGTGTTTTGTATCGATGATCGTTTGAGATTCTGGATCAAGGGGCTTGAGGAAGCGGAAGCCGGAAAAGGCAACGCTAGTCCTGTGTTTGATTGTACGAGGTAGGATTTCTATCCCTTTTCCTTGTGAGCCTGTTTTCAAAAAGGATTTTGGCCTTGAAAATGTTTTAAAGAAAGGGATTGGTTTGCGAAAGAAAAATGTTTTAAAACCATGGCTTGTTAGTTATGGAAATCCTTGGCTTGTCCTGTCCATGGAATCCATAGCTTGTCTAGTCATGGAACCTCATGGCTTGTCCAAATCATGGGGCCCATGGCTTGAGTAGTTCGTGGGGTCATATGAACGATTTCATAATGTTAAACGGATGATTTCTTAAGATAAGAGATCTTGTGAACTGGTAATAGAGTCTATTGTCAGAAGCCTAGATAGGATCGCGAGAGTGCATCCTCGGGTAGAACCCCCGAAACCGGTCCGGTAGGCGAGGCGCTTGGTGAGGTGAGTAATTTGTACTAATTACTCGCTGAAGCCTGTAATATGGATTATTTTAGTTATATTTCCTTTGAGAAAAAGGATGTGAGGTTCCGGCTGTTTTGTCGGGCTGAATGTCTTATTTATTCTATTTACGCGCTTATTTATTTATTCGTTTATTTAAATTATTTCAAATTATATCCTACTGGGCCTTTCACTCATGTTTCAAATGTTTAAACCCCTCCCAGGAGATTCGAGGAGCGGTGCATCGTAGCTGAGTCGTGCTACGGGTCGAGCAAGTGAGGATTGAGTTATCCTCTTGAACAAATGTAAGGAATTTGAGAAATTATGTAAACTTATTAATATTTGGATTTACTAGACTGTGGTTGATGTCTGTTGTAATTGGTTATTTACATGAACATGTATGTATGATACTGTATGTCCTGTGGGGTGGAGCCCTGTGTGTCAGAGGCTCCTGGATTATGTACTTTATTTATATTTTAATGCAAATGCTAGTGTGGGACCCGTTGGGGATCCGCTTTATTAATCCCTAATCGAGCTCCACGTCACCCACCCCGGTTGGGGGCGTGAAACCTGTTGGGAATGGTGTCCTAGAAGCATGAGATGTAATAGGACATTTATTATTTATTTAATAAAATAGTTTATTCATTATTTTATGTGCATATATTTATGAATATTTTATGAATATCAATGAAAATTCCTTGATTATTTATGTAACCTTAAACATTGTGTATAAGTGTTATATACGAGAGGATAATGTTTAAGGATAATAATCAAAAAGCAATGTTCATAATGAATTTAATTAAAGTTTGGAATCTTTAATTAAAATATTATTAATACATGTCATTCCCATTTAGAATGGAATAGTGTTATCCGCACTGTTAATATGGTGAGATATTGAATGAGTGTATTTCACATAATGAGATTATGTGGAACAAGGACACAGACACAATATGAATTTCTAATAATTTCCGTTAAGTATAGAAATTCTAATTGAGTCTATCGATGGTCATATATAGAATGATCTTAATCCCCGAGTTCTTAACGAGACTCCTATTTATGGATTTGTGTCTTTTGATTTACTCGGTGCAGTTTCGAGACCCTGAATCCTATTCCTTGTATTTTGGAGACATGATGAAGTAGGTAGTAGGCTGGGAATGTTATTATACGAGATGGAATCCATTCCTTCTTGAGAAAGAAGTAGATAAATAATTCTCTTGAGGGTTGATTCGGTACTTGGACCAAAGGAGCTCCGATTCATGAATGTGTTTTATGAATCACTTTGTCCATTAGAGAATCAATGGTACTCAGGATAAAGATATAATTAGAGAGGTTAACGGATTCTACCTGGCTCTAATTATGAATTATTTATGGAGGATTGATCTATATGCAATGACTACATCAAATGGACACTTCACGGTTTAGAAGTAATTTATATCTATAATTTTAGAGTGCAATTCCAAGTTTATAGTGGAGTAACTATTGGAATTAATAGAATTAATTAATTAATTAAAGTGTTTAATTGATTATTAATTCTATTGGAGCTCGGGATTATAGGTCCATTAGTCCCCGTCGTCCTAGTAATTCTACCGGACACGAGAGGACAAAATGGGAATTTTAGAATTACGAATTCTAAAATTAAACACTCGAAAATAATAAATTAAGAATTAATTATTATTTAAATAATGTGATTATTTAAATTTGAATTTGAACATATCTAGATTTATCCATTTAAACTTATTTGATAAGTTGTTCAATTTAGAATTCAAATTAATTTAAGTTTGACTTAAATTCGAATTTGAATCTGAATTGGACTACTGGATAAAGGATAAAATATCTTCCTTCCTTATCTATAATAGGTGCCACACATAGGGATAAAACCTACTAGTGTGGCCGGCCACCTTAAGGATAAGGGGAAGGGATTTTTTGTTCCAAATTCAAATAGGAGATAATAAACAAGCTTTATCTTAGAGATAGAGATTGGATTCCTTTTAGAAGTTTGACTTCTACTCTCTAAATACTATTTTTTGAGACAATTTTTGGAATTCCTTTTTTGCCCTAATTTTAGAGGTGGCCGAAATTTCTCTAGAGTAATTTTTGAAGCAATTTTTCAGCCCTAATGGGATTAGTGGCCGAAATTCTCAAGTAGAGAGGAAGGAAAAATGTTTTTCTCTAAAAATTCCACATCGTGCATGCGTTGGTGTTTGTGGAAATTCGAGTGTTTGTTGTAACCCATTTTGTCTCATGTGTGCCCACACACACGTCTTCGTGGATTCTAGGAATTGACGTGGAAGACATTGGTTTTCTAAACACAAAGCTTTGGAGCAAGGATTGTTCGAGGTCAAAGAACTCAAGTTATCAACCGAGTCGGCCTCCAGGTATTTTTCCGAATTGAGTTCTTAATAAATGAATTAATGAGATTAATTTATTCGTGCATAAATTAATATAATCTATAGAGTATATCAAAGGTTTTATGAAAATTTTTGTTATACACGATCCGCCTTTCCGCTGCGCTTCCGCATCCGAATTCGATTCGGGAACCAACAAAACCAACCATCTGCGTTGCCTCATATTAAGCTCTTTCTAAGTGAAGAAATACTTGAGGCTTTTATAATCAGTGAAAATCTGGCATTGCACACCATATAAATAATGTCTTCATATCTTCAATACAAAAACCACTACTGCTAATTCAAGATCATGTGTAGGATAGTTTCTCTCGTAAGTTTTTAATTGTCAAGAAGTGTACGCAATTACCTTTCCATTTTGCATCAATACCACTCACAGTCCTAGTTTAGATGCATCACTATATATGTCAAACTTTTCTCCATCATTTGGGATAGTAAGGATTGGTGCAGTAGTTAGCTTCCATTTCAATTCTTGAAAACTTTCCTCACACTTCTCAGTCCATTCATACTTCTTTTCTTTTCGCATGAGGACAGTGAGTGGTGCAGCTAGTTTTGTGAAATCCTCTACAAAACTTCTATAATATCCGACCAAACCTAAGAAATTATGAATCTCTTATGTTTCTTAGTGCGGACCAGTTACTAACTACTTCAATCTTTGCTGGATCCATCGAGATTCCATCTTTTGAGACTACATGCCCTAAGAAATGAACTTCATTGAGCCAAAATTTGCACTTAGAGAATTTAGCATATAGCTGATGTCTTTTTAGCATTTGAAGAATAATTCTCAAGTGTTCTTCATGTTCCTTATAATTCTTTGAATAAATTAGTATGTCGTTGATAAAAACAATAACAAATTTATCTAAGTATTCCTTGAAAACTCGATTCATCAAATCCATAAAAGCTGCTGGGGCATTTGTTAGTCCAAACTGCATTTCCAGAAATTCATAGTGTCCATAACGCATTCTGAAAGCTATCTTTGATATATCTTGCTCCTTAATCTTCAATTGGTGGTATCTAGATCATAAATCAATCTTTGAGAATATTGCTGCCCCCTTGAGTAGGTCAAATAAGTCGTCGATCCTAGACTGAGGATATTTATTCTTTATCATGTGATGCCCAAAATTCTAACATACGAGTTGGCCAATGCATTGCATCCATTCATGGCATAATATACATGATTTATAAGTTTGGCATGCCATTGAGATGCATTGTTATGTTATTAGTGTATATTAAGTAGTTGTTGAGCATAATGTTTTGATGAAATGACAGGCTTGCTCGAAGGTGGATCCGGTAGGTGGAATAGTAGAAAAGAGATTTATAGTAGTGGTTTTTATGAATTACAAAGAGTTTAATTGGTAACGAAGTTTTTAAAAAAAGGTTAAGCATGGGTTTTGTTCATTAGTTGGACCCACATGTGGTACAAAATTCCTTACAATAAGAACATAAGAGTATGAAACCAATTACAAGAGGTTGATATGGAATTTCACATGAACTATTGAACTAGAACACACTAGAAAACCCTATTTTGCTCAAAAATCGGTGCTCGGGTTTTCTGAGTCTTGATTGAGGCTTTTGTTGGCTTGTAAGTGATTTAGAAAAATTTATTATCTCATGCTTGAATATGTTAGGAAGGATTTTACAAATATTGGTTAAGTTTCAATGATGAACGAACATGAACAAAAGTGAATCATTTTAGTCATACTGAGTTTTTTTGATATAAGCAAGTACACCTAAGTTAGTATGTCAATTGAATGCTTATGACCTACTATGTAAATGGGATTTGGTGTGAGTGTGTAACACCCTATTAAGAAGGTGAGTAAGCAGAAAAAAGGGACACATGACCAGTCGAGGTGATATTCCTTTATGATGACTAAGTTGCCTCTTTGATTGCTTAAGGGATATAAGCTACTAGATCATTCTACACTACACTTATTCATCTTGCCCGACCTCTCTTTGACATAAACTCCCTTCTCAAGCTGTTAACTTAAGAAAATAAGAATTTCGTTGGTGGTTTGTCAAGTTTTGGATGCCAATTTCAAGAAAAACCTAACCTAGTCAAGGTAAGGGCCTGTTCTGGTTTGGAAGATGTTTGGTGTTGGTTCAGTGGGTTTTGTTTGAATTTTACTGAGATATTTACACCACATAATCTTTGTTATGTCGGGAACAACCACATAAAAGGATTTAATTAAACTCAATTGGGAGGTGGTGGTTTCAAGTTTGTTTTGGTGGCAGCCCTGAAACAGGTTGGTTCTACAAGTGGCTCCAATTTATGTTATTTTCCTAGGCTAGAGAGCTCCATTTGGGTTGAAATTTTGAGAGAATACTAACTTAGACCTAAAATATCTCATCAAAATACTGTATAATTTGGGTCTTATGACCTTTTTACCGAACATGGTTTAGTATTTGGGATGATATTGTGATTATGAGCATATATTATTTTATTTTGGGATATTACATTCAAAACAGGTGACTTTTGGCTTTGGGGAGTGTTAGAAATAAGGGGAAATGTTGTCAAAATTTTTTGAAATTTTTTGGGATCAAGAAGGATCCAAATTTAAGGCTAAACCCACCCCGTAGCCCATACCATGATCACTGGGTATGCCAAGAACTCCCTGGCTACGCACATGTGACCCTGCTGCGTGCCTAGCATGCCCAGGCATGGGCTGCAACCTACGTGCCTGGCTACTTGGCCAACAAGGCCAAATGAGCCATTTTTAGCACTTTTCAACCATTTTTTAGATATGAAAGTATATTTCAATTGTATATTTGATCAAATAATTATTATTACTCAAAAATTTAAATTTAGAATATTATTATCAGTAATTAAAAAAATGGCGACGATCAATATTTTAATGATACGAAGTGTCGGATCCCCTGAGAGTAGTACCTAAAAGATTGGTTCAATGTTAAAGTTTAAGGTAAGTACAATATCACCTGTATCACCATAAAAGTCGTGCATATACTATGTGATTCAAAGTTGTGATATGTGAATATACGAGACATGTGTTATTGATGTTAGCATAACCATGCATGCAAGACATGTTGTAAAGATATGTAGCATTGAACATAAAGTGAAAAGAATGAATATTAAAAGTGAAGAGAGAGTTAAATGATGGTTTTCTGGTTTTTGACGAGTTTTGTGTCTCTAAGGAGACCGCCAGACCTCTTCTTGGCGTGGGAAGCTTCTCCAATGATCACGGGGAAGGATTTGTGTTTATTATGATTAGCCCCACGTGACGGCATTTTAATAATATAATTTGTGATCACTAGGTTGAAGGACTTTTGTCTCAATAGAGACTTGCGGTGTGGGAAGCTTCCTCGATGATCACAAGGAAGAATTGGTTTTATATGTGAAAAATGTGTTTTTCCCCACACCACGGCATTCGATGTTATGTATGATGTGGCCACAAGGTCCGATGAGGTATCTAGGATACCACCCTATCTAAGTAATTACGTGCATAAGATAAAAGAATGAATGAAAAGTTAAAATATATGATGTTAACAAGTCATGTGCTCATGCATATTTTCATTGTTGATATATCATTCATTATTCTACTTACTGGGCTTTAGCTCACTTATTTTTTTTTTTTTTTTTTTGGTGATGTAGATGAAGGAACATCTCAACATTAGTTATGGACTAGATGGTTGGTTGGCGTAATCTTAAGGACCCGAGACAGTGTGTATGGACTAACCGACCTGTATTTTTTGGAGGCCCTCATTGTACTAAGGGATTGTGTGAGCCCGTGTTGGTATACATAGTATAAGGCTAAGCCCATTTTTGATAGATGTATTATATTATATATATTTGGCCAGCCTGTTGGAGTATAATACATATATTTTGATTAACTTTGCTTGTTAGGAAGTTTTAAAAGTTCAAATTTGCCCATAATTGCTTGTTAGGTTAAGTTTAAGAGAAGGTGAAGAAGTAACACTACTTAATTTCTTAACCACTACTTAATATGACTAATTGGATAATTTAGAGCCATATTAGGGGGACGTTACATATCGTGACCTTATTGAACTCACGATAGTCAATACACATTCTTAACGTGCCATCTTTCTTCTTTACAAATAGAACAGGGGCTCCCCAAGGCAAATAACTTGGTCAAATAAATCCTTTGTCTAATAATTCTAGCAGTTGCATTTTTAATTCCTTAAGTTATGCTGGAGCAATTCTATAAGGAGCCTTAGAATTTAGTGCCGTTCCAGGTAAAAGTTTAATTTCAAACGAAATCTCATGTTCTGGTGGCAATCCTGGTAATTCTTCTCGAAAGACTTCCATAAAATCTTGAACTATCAGCACATCTTTAGGTGGCAACTTATCAGTTTTAGTCATATCCACAATATGAACTAAATATCCCTTACAACCACTAGTGAGTAATCTCCTTGCTTCCATTGCATTAATCATTTGTTCATGGGTACACTTTGAGCGATCAACGTACTCAAAGTTTCCTCTCAATCGAGTTGAAAAATCACCTTCATATTATGGCAATCGATAATGGCTTGATATTTTCCTGAGAAATCCATTCCTAGGATGACATCGTAGTCGATTATCTTTAATACGACTAGATCTGTATAGAGCTCCCTATTAGCAATGACTATCGGTACATGCTCTAGTCTAAATTCAGACAACAAAATTTTCCTAGAAGGTAGGGTAGTCCTAAATATCCCACCAATTCTATTCTTAATATAACTTAATTTCTCAAAGAAATCCATATGATGCAAACGAATGTGATGCACCAAAATCAAATAATATGTATGCTGAGTGTTGCGCAATAGTAAGTTGACTCGTCACTACTCTTGATGTGCCAGCCTCTGCATTATTTTTCGTGTATGCAAGCAACCTAGCTTTGGTTTGTGACAAGGCTTCTATTCTATCTTGTTGAGGTTGCATTTCCTCAACTCTCATCTGCATCATTTTTGTCTGGTTAGTGGGCTGTCTATTTGCATTCTGAGGATAGTTCCAAGAATAATGGTCCTCTTTGCCACATGTATAGCAACTGTTTGTTCCATAACGGCATACACCTGAGTGTTTTTTTCCGCACTTAGGGCACTCAATTCTATTCATGTTGCGCTCTTGCCTTTGTTGAAGATTCTAGAAATTAAAGTTTCAGTTTCCATCAAAATTTATGTTCCTCTTATTCGGGTTCTAGTTATTACTGTTGGTGACTCTGTGAGGGTCGATTCCCTTGTCCAATTCGATTAACTTTGGTTGCTCGACCCAGCTTGATTATTCTTTTTTGATTCCCCTTTTGGGTTTAATTTGCCTGGGCTTCATCCTTTTCTCGACTTCCCAAAATTTGGCTCTTTCTTCTTTAGATTAGGCCAGGTGATATTCTACTCGGACCGCTCTCTTGACACAATCTGCCACTATTGTGGGTGGATTTTCACCACTTGTCTACTAGTGTAGCAATTTCGGGGAAAAACATCACTAACATTAGTCACACCCTTCCATTTACGTAGGGCACTAGCAGAGGGCATAGCCTTGCCGAGAGATCAAGCTTACAACAAGCCTCCGTAAATATCATATCACCTTGCTTCAAATTATTGAATTCATTTTGTTGAGCTCGAGAGACCTATAATATCATAGTACTTGGCATTGAATTCCTCCCAATTCTTTTCCAAGTCATTCTTGCAACATTTCTTCTCATTACCACCGCCTCCCCACTAGTAGTGAGCATCTTTCTTTAGCACATAAGAAGCACAAAGAACTTTTTCCTTCTTCATTAGATTCATGAAATCTAGAATCATTTGGAGTGATACCACTCCTCAGCCTCCAGTGGGTCAATGGATCTTTCAAATTCTAGTGGCTTCATCCTACAAAATCGCACATATAATGGTTCCTGATTAGCGACAGGCATAGCTCATGGTACCATTTTTAGCATTGTTGTAGGTGTTGGGAATAGTGTCCTGAAAGCATGAGATGTAAAAGGATATTTATTATTTATTTAATAAAATAGTTTATTCATCATTTTATGTGCATATATTTATGAATATTTTATGAATATCAAATAAAATTCCTTGATTATTTATGTAACCTTAAACATGGTATATAAGTGTTATATACGAGAGGATAATGTTTAAGGATAATAATCAAAAGTAATTGTTCATAATGAATTTAATTAAAGTTCGGAATCTTTAATTAAAACATTATTAATACATGTCATTCCCATTTAGAATGGAACGGTGTTGATAAGTGCACAAATTTGCACTTTTAATGTTCATAATTGTCAAATTATTTTATCAAAATTGTGACTTTAATTTCAAATATTCCTAAAATTAGAGAGGATTTAATTTTAATTGGATTTATTTTATTTTTCAGGTTTTGAAGAAACAATTGAATTTGGGCTAGTTTACCAAGAAAACCCAAAAGTTGAGCCCAAGAAAGCCCACCCGCCCAAAGCCCATCAGCCCATCGGCCGCGAGCCGAGCCGACAAGCCGCTACCGAAACGAGTCATGAAAGCCAACCCAGCCGACACGTGTCAACAACTCGCCGCGCCGCACCGTGGCCCAGCTTCCGCCCAACCACTGCGCCAGCCACGTGTCATCGTGGGGTCCGGCAATGCCTTCGGTACGCTACGCCAAGACGCCGCCTCCGCGAGTCTTCCACGCTGGCCACCCGGATTTTCCTCCTCCGCCGCGGGTCCCGCGCATGCGGCTCCGCCAACCACGCGCCATCGCGTCCCATGTGCCGCTGTTTCCCACGCCAGCCGAAAGGCCACAAGACGACGCCCCTCTCCGCGAAGCTTCCGCTGGCCCAAATTTCACCACGTGGTCCAGCTGTGCACCATTTCTTCTCCCGCGCGCGAATCATTTGGCAACACGTGTCCCTCCTCGTCAGTGCTCCTGCAGCACGTCTTCCCGCGAGCGAATCGGCTGGTGACACGTGTCCCACTCTTTTGAACGTGATGAATTTTCTTCACAATTAAGGATCCGGTTTTTACACTCTTAACACACCCAAAACTCTATAAATAGGATCATAATCAAGGTGAAAAGAGACACATTTTTTTAGAGAGAGTCAGAGTTAGATTTTTTAGAGTCTAAATTCTCACATATTTAGGTGAGGCTAGAGATGATCCTATATGTGTAGTGAGCTTATTTGGATTTTTGATTCTCCAATGGTTTGTAAGTTTTATACATTTGAGTAAATAATTTTCTTTTATCATATTTCTTCTTCTTATCAATATATTTTATTGTCAACTCTCATATAAATCTAGTCATGCTCTTTTTATGTGATTGTTGCGTTATATTATATATTGATCGTTATTATTTTATGAGTAGTCTTTTACTGCATTATTGCCAACGGTATATTGTCGCTCTTAGATTTAGTAATCTTTTACTGCATTATTGCCAACGGTATATTGTCGCTCTTGGATTTCTCATAAGATAATTTTTCCTAATTTTAAACGTTAGAATTTTATTTACTCGAATACATTTTTAATTCATATGTTCTTCAAATATTTATCTTCCGATTGATTGTTTGGGATGTGAAACTTTCAATTGAGTCAATTCATGAATCAAAATCCAAATAGGTGAACGGGAGCATATGGAGGATTCTCAAAGCCTTACCACTTTTTATTATTGAATTTTCTTTATTTTAAATTGTTCAAAAAAATATCAAAAACACTCATTCATTTTTCTTTGTTTGATTACCTACTTTCCTCACGCTTTTTATTTGCTAATCATTTCTTGTTCAATTTAACACTTCCTCGTGGGATCGACCGTTCAAATTGTACTACAATTGACCGCTTGTTTTGTACACGTTTGGGCGTAATCAAATTTTGGCGCCGTTGCCGGGGAAGGTGCATCAACAAGATTGTTCAGTAGATAATTAGCCAAAGAGGTAGGTACTATTTGCCTTTTATTTATTTATTTATTTTTGCTTGGCACGTTTTAAAAAAAAAAAAAAAAAAAAAAAAAAAAAATTTGTTGCTCGGGGCATTCCGAGAACAACAAAAAAAAAAAAAAAAAAAAAAAAAATTTTGCTGTATTCTCTTTCTTATTTTTTTTTTCTCCACGTTCTCACTTTCACATTCTTCAATATATATATATATATTTTTAAAAAAAAAAAAAAATTTTGTTTCACGTTTTCACGTTCGTAGCAAAAAAAAAAAAAAAAAAAAAAAAAAAAAAAAAAAAAAACAGTTACTTTTCTTTATTTAATATATATATATATATATTTTAAAAAAAAAAAGTTTTTGTAATATTTTGTAATATTTCCGTTTCCTCTTAATTTTTTTTTTCTTTTCTTTTCCCTTTTTAGTTTTAAAATTAATTGTGATTTGATTTTGTAATCTTTTATTTTGTTTCCCCATTTGTATGTTTTAATTGTTGCTTATTTAATTTTATTTTATAGTTTTATTAACTTTTAGGATTATAAGTAGGATTGTAATTAATTGACTAATTTAGATTCTTAATTTAGGATTTTCATAATTTGGTAGATTTAGGTTTTTGACTTTAGGAATAGTTTCCATTAATTAGATTACATTTAATAATTTACTCAATAAAATTTAAATAATTAATTTTGAGAATAATTGTGTGGTTACGTGGAAAGTATAATCTGAGGGAGTTACGTCTAGGAAAGTTGGTACTTAAGCGGGCCTCGCCCCCACCAATCTTTCCCCGGGAACGTTGTTCTGCCTAGGAGACTATTCATTGAGCCAAGAGCTATAGTCTTTCCCGGGAGCACTCTCGGAGGTTACAATTTACGTTACTATATAATTATTTTCTTTTGAAAAAAAAAAAAAAAAAAAAAAAAAAAAAGAACCCAAACGTTATAGGGTGAATGAATCGTTATAGAGAGACGAATTAGGGAGATTCAGTAAAAAAATCGAAAACCCTAGTGAAATTTCTTCCCACACGCCTAGTCCTCCCTCGACCCCAGTGCTCGTTAGCGCTGTTGCAAAATCTTTTCGCAATGGCTCAAAATGAGGAAGTCCAAAGAGAAGACGTTGAACGATTATCTCCACCCCGCGCGTCGGCCACACCATCATGCATAATGTTTCCCCCAAATATGCCGAATTTGGATTTCAAGCCGCATGATCCAACTCTTGCCGACCTTTCACGGGTTAGAAAGCGAGAATCCATACGTTCATATTAGGGAATTTGAAGAAGTAGTGGCCACTTTTCACAACCGAGTGAAGTCGTGGACTGCATGCGATTGAAATTCTTTCCTTTCTCTTTGAAGGACAAGGCTAAAAAGTCGGTTGTATTCTCTGCGACCTAGGTCTATTGAAGTCGGGAAGAAATGACAACATCATTTTTCAACAAGTATTTCCCTCACCATAAGACCAATGGTCTGAGCGACAGATCTCGACCTTTACCCAAAAGGATAATGAAACTCAGATCAAGTTTGGGAACGGTTCAAGGATCCGTTTAAATCAATGTCCTCACCATGGTTACGAGAGTTGGCGCCTCGCCGGTTATTTCTACGAAGGACTCACGATTCGCGAGCGCCAATTTGTGGAGATGATGTGCAATGGTGAATTTCTCCAAAAGGATCCCGAGGAGGCTTTTTGAGTATCTCAAAGAGTTAGCCGAAAAAGCCCACACTTGGACCGGACCTAGTGCTACCGACAAAGACCAATAGGTCCCGACCGGTTGGAATCTATCAATTAAGGGAGGAGGACAACCTCAAAGCCCAAGTCGAATCTTTGACAAGGCAAATCGAGGCCTTCAAAGGCAAAGAAGGTAGAGGAATCCACACGGGTCGCAAGGGCGTAAACACATGAGCCATGCTTTGTCCGTGGTATGGTGGAACATCTAGCCAAGGATTGCCCCGCTTATGGTGAAATGAGAGGAGTTTATGAGGAGCAATGCAATGCCTTAGGGGCATACAACAAACCCTTCTCTAACACATACAATCCTAGCCGGAGGAACCATCCAAACTTCGGTTGGAGAGATTCCAACCAAGCGGAACCATCAGGAGGACAATGGAGAACCGAGCAATGTACCGCAACCACCTAAGGCGATTCACCTCACCTCAATTCACATCAGCCAAGGAGTTCTCTTGAGAACACCTTGCAATCTTTCATGGAGGCGCAGAGTAAGACGAATCAAAAGTTTGAGTCACTTTTCACGCAAATGGTGGAGGAAAGTAAAGAAATGAAGAGCCAAATCACGAAGTCGACCGAGCTTTGGTCTGTTCAAGAACGCGGCAGATTCCTTCACAAGCTCAAATAAACCCAAAGGGTCAACATATGGCGCAAACCTCATGTCTTGATAATCAAAATGTTAAGGAGGTGAATGCCATCGCTTTTTCCCCGACAAAGATGAGCCGACAAATGTTCCGGTAAAGGTGCCTTTTCCCCAAGCTCGAGTCCAACTGAAAAGTACCGAACACCACGTGATGATGACGAGTGCCACCAAACATTTCTAATTGACACACTGCCCCGGAGGAGGTTCAATTGTGTAGCAATTCGATGATCTTGACGATTTCCTCCGAATTTCTGAATCTGAAAGTTCCGGTCCTTGTGAGTTGGCCAACAATGTCACCATTTTCAAAGACTCACAAGGCGCGAAGAACCAAGTTTTGGCAACCACGCTTTGAAGAGCTACCTAGAGAAAAAGAAAAGCCAAAACCATCCAATCAAGAGACCCCAAACCTCAAGTCGCTCAACCGCCTCGAGAATCAAACATGTCTTCCTGGAGCCGGGTGATACCTTTCCGCCATCATTTTGTCTAAACTTGATGCATTTCAAGAGCAAATGTTAGTTGACATGTCACGTGAACACAAATCGGCATTAGGTTGGACGATTGTCGACATTAAGGGTATTAGCCCCTTAATTTGCTCTCATCACATCAATCTGAAGACGGGGTTAATCCAATGAAGGATCCCCAAAGAAGACCTAACCCGACAATGAAAGAGGTCGTGAAGAATGAAGTCTTAAAGCTTCGGATGCAGGAATCATCTATCCAAATATATAGTAAGTGGGTCATCCAACTCGTAGTGCCTAAGAAACCGGGGTGACAAAGTGGTGGAAAATGAAAAGGGGCTCTTGTTCCCACAAGAACTGTGGACGGATTGGCGAATGTGCATTGACTATCGAAAGCTGAACCCGCCACCCGTAAAAGTAAAAATGAAAGCGGCTCATGACAAGCGGATCCCGAGAAAGAATTTCGAGCCAAATCGTGGTGCATCCGTATGACTCCCCGCTTGCATCTCCACCCCGTAAGTTAAGGTCGCGGTGGATGGTCCATTTGTGGTTAAACAAGTTTTTCCCAACGGTCTTTGTTGAGGTCGAGGACCCAAGCGATGGGAGAGTATTCGAGTCAATGGCCGAGACTCAAGCATTACATTGAGCGTGTGAGCCAAGTCAAGAGATCATTCTCGAGGCTCCGATGTACCAAAGTTGACAAGTTTGCTTCAAACCCTATTGTACCATATTTTTGTTTCTTTGTGTCGTCTAGTGTGTTTTGTGTGCTTTTAATTCTAGTTTGATTTTGTGTGCTTTCATGTATGTTTGTGTTTTGGAGAATCAGTTTAGGAAGCTCGGCTCAGTTCCAATGATCATCATCCAGGTGTTCTCTTTCCCTGTCTCCTTCGTATTGCATATCATTTTTAGACATTGAGGACACTGTCTGATTTTGGTTGGGGGTGGTGAGCATATTCATGCGTGAGATTAATTTTTGTCTTGTTGTTATTTTGGGTCAAAAATTTTTTGCGAGATTAACTGAGTATGATTTCAAAATTTTTGGTTTGAGTCAGTTTTTGCTATCTTAATTACCAAGAAATGATTTCCAGAGTTATTTTTGAGCACATGCTAGACCTTGTGGTAAGATGGTTGTTGACACATTTAGTTGAGAAAAATTCCCAAGTTTAAGGTTTCCATTTTTGGTGAGTTGTGAGAGTTGAGAAAACAGCTTTTTGAACTTTCATTGACCTTTTGAGTTGGTTGAGTCATTAACGGACACATTTACTCGACTTGTGACATTTACTTAAGGGATGATTTACGGTTAGGAATACTTCTTAGAAATTGAGCCAAGTGTTGTAGATAGTTATCATTTTTCTTTAAAAAAAAAAAAAAAGGAAGGAGCAAGAGCATCATTTATCATCAATGTTTATGTAGTTTGGTTGCACTAACGTCTTGTCTTTGCATAGCGCCAATCAAAAGAACGCCTTACTACATCGACTTCATCAAATGTATGTTGTCTCTTGCCTCGAAAAAAAAAAAAAAAAAAAAAAAGAGAAATCTGTGTATATTTGTCTGTATTTTCGGCTCTTTGTTTGTTTATGAGATCTTCCTCTTGGCCAGAATGAAATCCCGAAAGTTTGTTTACAGTTTGAGTGATGAATTGTTCCAGATATTTGATTTGCCTATCATTTGATCAATGTTTGTTTTATGGCTTGTCCTTAAAATGCATTTTCTCACTTGAGCGCTAATTATGACATTTCCAACTCCATGAGCGTAATCCCTTTACACCAAAATACTTCTGTCCCCCGTGAGGTAAATGGAGTTGAGACTTTACCTTGGTGAGTTTTTTCGATGCTATTTGTGTTAAGGAATGTGGTAAGAAGGATACGGTTTGGTGCACACACACACGACTCTGGAGTTATGACTGAAGTAATTTTGATAGCATTTTCTGATGACTTACTGATGTTTTGTTTGATTGCTTAGGTGATTTTGCAGGTTTTGATTTGAATTTTCAACTTGGCATGATTTTTCTTTCGCTTGAATTGCTAGAGACTAGCAATAAGCTGGTTGGGGGTTGTGATAAGTGCACAAATGTGCACTTTTAATGTTCATAATTGTCAAATTATTTTATCAAAATTATGACTTTAATTTCAAATATTCCTAAATTTAGAGGATTTAATTTTAATTGGATTTATTTTATTTTTCGGGTTTTTGAAGAAAACAATTGAATTTGGGCTAGTTTACCAAGAAACCCAAAAGTTGAGCCCAAGAAAAGCCCAATTATTTAAAGCCCATCAGCCCATCGAATGAGCCGAGCCGACAAGCCGCCAAATTAAACAGAGTCAGCGAGCCAACCTCCACCGACACGTGTCAACAATCGTGCCGCGCCGCATGGAGGCCCGGGGTCCGCCCAACCATCGCGCCACGCGTGTCATCGTGGGGTCCAAATACTTCGGTATGCCGCTTGGCCTGCGACGCTCCCTCCGCGAGTTTCCATCACGCGGCGTCCCGGATTTTCCTCTCCTCTCCGCGTGGGTCCCGCGCACAGAAGCCCGCCAACCACGCTCGCCACGTGTCCCATGTGCTTTGCTTCCCACGCCAATGAAAGCGCCGCGAAAGCACGCGCCCTTCCGCAAGTTTCTCTCCGCGCTGGCCCGCCTCTCACCACGTGGTCCGTGTGCACCATTTCTTCTCCCCCGCGAATCATTTGGCAACACGTGTCCCTCCTCGTCGGTGCTCCCCGCAAAGACGTCTTCCCGCGAGCGAATCGGCTGGTGACACGTGTCCCACTCTTTTGAACGTGATGAATTTTCTTCACAATTAAGGATCCGGTTTTTACACTCTTAACACACCCAAAACTCTATAAATAGGATCATAATCAAGGTGAAAAGAGACACATTTTTTTAGAGAGAGTCAGAGTTAGATTTTTTAGAGTCTAAATTCTCACATATTTAGGTGAGGCTAGAGATGATCCTATATGTGTAGTGAGCTTATTTGGATTTTTGATTCTCCAATGGTTTGTAAGTTTTATACATTTGAGTAAATAATTTTCTTTTATCATATTTATTCTTCTTATCAATATATTTTATTGTCAACTCTCATATAAATCTAGTCATGCTCTTTTTATGTGATTGTTGCGTTATATTATATATTGATCGTTATTATTTTATGAGTAGTCTTTTCTTTGCATTATTGCCAACGGTATATTGTCGCTCTTAGATTTAGTAATCTTTTACTGCATTATTGCCAACGGTATATTGTCGCTCTTGGATTTCTCATAAGATAATTTTTGCTAATTTTAAACGTTAGAATTTTATTTACTCGAATACATTTTTAATTCATATGTTCTTCAAATATTTATCTTCCGATTGATTGTTTGGGATGTGAAACTTTCAATTGAGTCAATTCATGAATCAAAATCCAAATAGGTGAACGAAGCATATGGAGGATTCTCAAAGCCTTACCACTTTTTATTATTGAATTTTCTTTATTTTAAATTGTTCAAAAAAATATCAAAAACACTCATTCATTTTTCTTTGTTTGATTACCTACTTTCCTCACGCTTTTTATTTGCTAATCATTTCTTGTTCAATTTAACACTTCCTCGTGGGATCGACCGTTCAAATTGTACTACAATTGACCGCTTGTTTTGTACACGTTTGGGCGTAATCAGGTGTTATCCGCACTGTTAATATGGCGAGATATTGAATGAGTGTATTTCGCATAATGAGATTATGTGGAACATGGACGCAGACACAATATGAATTTCTAATAATTTCCGTTAAGCATAGAAATTCTAATTGAGTCTACCGATGGTCATATACAGAATGATCTTAATCCTGAGTTCTTAACAAACTCCTATTTATGGATTTATGTCTTTTGATTTACTCGGCACGGATTCCGAGACCCCGAATCCTATTCCTTGTATTTTGGAGACATAATGAAATAGGTAGTCGGAATGTTATTATACGAGATGGAATCCATTCCTTCTTGAGAAAGAAGCGAGATAAATAATTCTCTTGAGTGTTGATTCGGTACTTGGATTAGTAAGAGCGCTCTGGTTCATGAATTTGTTTTATGAATCACTATCCATTAGAGAATCAATGGTACTCAAGGATAAAGATGTAATTAGAGAGGTTAACGGATTCTACCCTGACTCTAATTATGAATTATTTATGGAGGATCGATCTATATGCAATGACTATATCAAATGGACACTTCACGGTTTAGAAGTAATTAATGTCTATAATTCCGAGAGTGCAATTCCAAGTTTATAGTGGAGTAACTATTGAATTAATAGAATTAATTAATTAATTAAAGTGTTTAATTAATTATTAATTTTATTGGAGCTCGTAATTATAGGTCCATTAGTCCCCGCGTCGTCCTTGTAATTCTACCGGACACAAAGGGCAAAATGGGAATTTTAGAATTATGGAATTCTAAAATTAAATACTCAAGAATAATTAATTGTGAATTAATTATTATTTAAATAATGAGATTATTTAAATTTGAATTTGAACATATCTAGATTTATCCATTTAAACTTATTTGATAAGTTGTTCAATTTATAATTCAAATTAATTTAAGTTTGACTTAAATTCGAATTTGAATCTGAATTAAAATTGGACTACTGGATAATGGATAAAATATCTTCCTTCCTTATCTTATTTAGGTGCCACACACCTAAGGGATAAGGGGAAGGGATTTTTTTGTTCCAAATTCAAAATTGGAGATAAGGATTTGATCCTATTTTGAAGATTGACTTCTTCTCTTTAAATATGAGATAAATGAAAGATTGTGTGACAATCTTAAAACACTTTTTCAGCCCTAGTTTCCTAGTGTGGCCGAAATTTCTCATAGCTAAGAAAGAAAAATATTTTTCTCCAAAAATTCCACATCGTGCATGCGTTGGTGTTTGTGGAAATTCGAGTGTTTTAGAAACCGTTTTTGTCTCACGTGTGCCCACACACACGCTCTCACGTGGAATCAAGGAATTGACGTGGAAGACTTTGGTGTTCTAAACACAAAAGCTTGGAGCTAGGACTGTTCGTGGTCAAAGAAAATCAAGATATCATCCGAGTCGGCTACAAGGTATTTTTTTTTTTTAAGTTGATCCTTGAATCCTATAAATTAATGAGATTAATTTATTGGTGCATAAATTAATATAATCTATAGAGTATCTCAAAAGTTTTATGAAAATTTTTTGTCATACACGATCCGCCTTTCCGCTATTGTTTCCGCCTACCGAATTCGATTCGGCAACCAACAATTGGTATCAGAGCGGTCTATAGACGATATTAATTTATGCTTCGATTATTTGATAATTGAATATGTATGTATGTGATGAGTAGGCACTTGCATTTATGGATGTTTATTTTTATTCATGATGATGAATGTATGGATGATGGATTTGGTCGTTAATTATATGGTTCCATGGATCGGTTATATTCATTCGTTAATAAATTATTTGTAATTTAATTCGGGATTAGAATTATTGTAATTCTAGGATTTGGGTAGAATTAGGGTTTTTTGAATCAAGAAGGAGGCCATGAAGATCATGTTTGAAGCCTTCAAAGAAGCCCAGAAAACTGCCCAGAAATTTCCAGAATCGCGGCCCAGGCGCGTCCCGGACGCGGCCCAGGCGCGTCCAGGACGCGGCCCAGGCGCGTCCAGGACGCGGCCCAGGCGCGTCCCGGACGCGGCCCAGGCGCGTCCCGGACGCGGCCCAGGCGCGGCCAGGACGCGGCCCTGGCGCGTCCAGGCCGCGGCCCAGGCGTGTCCAGGCCGCGCCCCAGCGCGCCCCAGCGCGTGGCCAGGCCGCGGCCCAGGCTGCGGCCCAGCGCGCCTGGCGGCCCAAGTTCGGGATTTGATCCCGAACGGGCCCGGCGTTTCGAAACCCTCGTGAAGCGTGCCGACGGGCCCGGAAAAGTTCCGGATCCCAAGGAAGGTGAAATCCAACCCGGAGACAAAGAATGAAGTCAAGAATGAAGAATTCAAGAATCAAGTCCCGTTGATGTAACGGAAGAATATAATTATTGTAATTATTTATTTATTCGATTCGATTGAGTTGTAATTTATTTTTCCATGGGACCCGGTCAAATCCATCTCAATAGTTGATTGCATATATTTATATTTTATGTTGATAATTATATATTATATATGTCCATGCATATAACATGCCATGTAGATATAATGTGCCTACTCATATGTTTTTATAACATGCCATGCATACATCGCAAATTGTTATTATTTATTTTATTTATTATAAAAGTGTTTTAGAAAAATAAAATAAAATAAGAACTATCTTAAAAATCGATTTAATATGATTAAATTGATTTAAGTTGCAAAATTGATTTGCAAAATAATGTTACATGTGAAATTGAATTTAAAAGTTAAATTTTTGAATTTCACATATCCGAAAAAAATAAATTGTTTATTTTTCGATTTGAAAATCATGAGATGTTTTTCAAACAAAATACATATTTGCAAAATAATGAGTGGGAGAGGGTTGTATGACAATACGACCCACCGGTCTCCATCATTAGTTCAACACCGTGAGATTCGAAAGGGGCTTCAAGGGCGGCACCGATTCCGCACTCCCTACGGAAAGTGTTCTTTCGGATCAATAACAAGGTTGACTTCCTAGCGATAGGATTCAAGGATGTATTTGTGGTTTGACCTACCCTACGGCGGCGGCACTCCGGAGTTAAGTCCAGAGAATCAAATGATGGGTTACACTCATGGAGATATAATCAAATTGTTGATTATATTTTTGACCAAAAAATTAGCGGTAGTTAATAAATATGAAAATATGAGATATTTTGATTATATTTATTAATTGAGAAGGTCTCGGTTCAATTTGCGATATTTTGACCTACCCTACGGCGGCACTATATTCGTGGTAAATTGAATTATCGTTGGCACCCAAAATTAAAACATGATTTATGTATTTTCATGTGCATCATGCATCATATTTAAATGTGCCAAAATTAACATGCCTTGATATTCATGCACATAAATTGATTAGATGAATATTCTATTTATTTCCAAGAATATGTCGAATCCCATTATCACACTACTAGCGATCAAAAATTAGACCGTGATAATTATGCTAAGTGGAAAAGTAACATGAACATACTATTGGTCTGCGAAGACTATAAGTTTGTCCTAGCGGAGGAATGTCCTCCTGAACCCGCGTTACTAATGCATCCAAAACCGCAGGGGAGCCTTTTGATCGCTGGATCAAGGCCAACAATAAAGCAAAGTGCTTTATCGCTTGGCCAAGATGAGCGATATGTGCCAGAAGAAGCATGAGGAGATGGAGACCGCTTATGAGATAATGGAGTCTCTAGAAGCCATGTTCGCGCTCCTTCCGAAAAAGGCTCGTTTGGATGCCGTAAGGGCTTTCATGAACGATAAGATGAAGAAAGGTTCTTCACCAAGGCACATGTTTTGAACATGATTGATCACCTCCACGATGCGGAGCTCAATGGTGCGAATCGATGAAGCCACCCAAGTTGGCATCATCCCGGAAAGCCTATCCCCGACTTTCATGAGTTCGTGAACAACTTTGTTATGAACAAAAGGAAGTGCAATCTCACTGAACTCATGAATGACCCGCAAAACTTCGAATCCACTAACAAAAGAAGGGAGGAGAAGCAAATGTTGTAGTTGCAGAAGTTCGATAAAAACAAAAGGAAAAACCGAACCGTGGAAAAGTAAAGGAGAAAAAGGAACAAGGTAAATCAGATTTACTAGTTCTTGAAACATGTTTAGTAGAGGGTGATACCTCGGCTGGATAATTGATTCGGGAGCAACTAATCATGTTTGTTTTTCTTTGCAAAATCTTAGTTGTTATAATTGAAAGAGGCGATGGGGACTACACGATGAAAGTAGGCAATGGCGCAAGAGTTTCGGCAAAAAAGCGGTGGGAGAAGTTAGACTTCGTTTTAGGAAAATAAATTTTTAGTTTTGAATGTGTTTATTTTATTCCGCATATTCGCAGAAATTTGATTTACGTGGCCAAATTATTTGAACAATTATTTAAAGTTTATTTTGATAATGAATTTGTTCATATTTCTCGAAATGGTTTAAATATTTATTCTCGACGTCCGGATGATGGTTTATATTGTATAAAACCAATCCCTAATTCATTGCTTAACACCGAAATGTTCGAGTTGCCGAACCTAAGAATAAAAAGCAAAAGATTTCTCACGAAAATAACACATATCTCGTGGCACCTTAGACTTGGTCACATTAACCTAAATAGGATTGAAAGACCGGTAAAGGATGGTCCTTTGCGTGAGCTAAAAGTTGGCGAGCTTCCGATCTGTGAATCTTGTTTGGAAGGTAAGATGACCAAGAGACCTTTTACAAAGAAAAAAGGAGTAAGAGCTACGTAACCCCTACAAATGATACATTCGAGATGTATGTGGACCGTTAAACGTCCAAGCTAGAGGAGGTTACGAATATTACGTCACCTTTATTGACGACTATTCGAGATATGGTTATGTTTACACGATGCAACGGAAATCAAACTTTTGGAAAGTTTAGAGAATTCCGAGCGTGTTGAAAAACAATTAGGTAAACCAATCAAGACACTTCGATCGGATCGAGGGGTGAATACCTGGACCAAGAGTTCCGGGATTTCTTGATTGAAGAAGGTGTGGTATCACAATTGATCGCACCGGTACACCACAATGAGAATGGTGTGGCCGAAAAGGAGAAATCGAACTTTGCTCGACATGATAAGATCAATGTTGAGTTATTCTTCACCGCCTACTTCTTTTTGGGGTTATGCCCTAAAAACCGCTATGTATATTCTGAATCTAGTTCCATCTAAATCTATACCTAAGACACCCCTAGAGTTGTGGAATGGTCAAAAACCTAGTTTGAGACACATTCGCATATGGGGAGTCCAAAGACACGTCTTGAGGCAAAAGACCGGAAGTTGGAACCAAGGTCGGTATGCATCTTTGTGGGATACCCACAAGGGACAAGAGGAGGACTGTTTTATAGTCAAGCGGATCAAAAGGTGTTTGTATCGACAAATGCCACATTTCCGAGCATGACTATATGATAGATTTCAAGCCCGTAAGTAAGATAGTATTAGAAGAGTTACTTTCCGGCGAGATCGGACCACAATCGACAAGAGTTGTCGGACCACTGCAGAAAAGACCACGGTTCCTAATCGGACTCCAGTGCACCCCGTCAGAGTGGGAGGGTAAGCACGTTACCCGACCGCTATACCGGGAAGCCCAAATCGTCACCGCCGATGATTCAGAGGAGGATCCATCGACCTTTAAGGATGCGATGGATGATTCTCGATAAGGAAGAATGGCAAGCGACTATGAAACTCGAGATGGAGTCTATGCACTCTAACTCGGGCCCCGCAACTTGTAGATCTACCCGAAGGGTAAAACCCATTGGATGCAAGTGGATCTTCAAGAGAAAGAGAGGAGGATGGAAAAGTAGAGACTTTTAAAGCAAGGCTAGTGGCTAAGGGTTATACCCAAAAGGAGGAGTTGACTATGAGGAAACTTTCTCGCCAAAGAGCTATGCTTAAGTCCATCCGGATACTCCCGGCCATTGCAAAGATATTTTGACTATGAGATATGGCGGATGGACGCCAAGACAACTTTTTCGAATGGCTATCTTGATGAAACCATCTATATGGATCGACCAGAGGGTTACATAGTGGAAGGCCAACAGCAGAAAGTCTCGCAAACCGCAAAGGTCCATTTATGGACCCAAGCGAGCTTCAAGATCATGGAACATCGTGGTTTGATGAGGTCAGAAAGTCTTATGGATTTGATCAAAACATTGATGAACCATAAGTCTACAAGTATAAGAAAGAAGAGAAAGTGGTCTTCTTAATTTTTATGTCGATGACATCCTACTCATTGGGAATGATGTGGGAATGATGACAGATGTAAAGGAGTGGTTAGCCAGCCAATTCCAAATGAAAGATTTAGGAGAGGCAAGCTATGTTCTTGGGATCAAGATTATTCGAGATCGCAAGAAAAAGCTTTTTGCGTTATCACAAGCATCTTATATAGACAAAGTGTTGTCTAGGTATTCGATGCAAAACTCCAAGAAAGGGAATTTGCCTTCTAGGCATGGTATTCATCTTTCTAAGGAGCAATGTCCAAAGACCCCGCAGCAGGAAGAAGATATGAGAAGGTATCCCTACGCTCGGCCGTGGGAAGCCTTATGTATGCCATGTTGTGTACAAGACCGGATATACGCTATGCGGTGGGAGTAGTCGATCGCTACCGGTCCAACCCGTGATTAGATCATTGGGTTGCAAAAGGTGAAGTGTATTCTCAAGTATCTTAGGAGAACGAGAAACTATATGTTAGTATATTCCGGAGAAGATCATCTCTCACGGGATACCAGATTCGATTTCCAATCGATAGAGATAGTCGACGGTCGACATCCGGATCTGTGTTCACTCTTAATGGAGGAGCCGTGGTATGGAGAAGTATAAAGCAAAAGTGTGTTCTCAACTCTACTATGGAAGCTGAATATGTTGCGACAGAAGCCATAAAAGAAGCTACATGGCTCGGGGAAGTTCTTAACGATCCGAAGTTGTTCCGGATATGGATAAGCCAATTAAGCTCTCACTGTGACAACAATTGGAGGCGGTGGCTAATTCAAAAGAACCTAGAAGCCATAAAGAGTGCGAAACATATAGAAAGGAAATATCACCCGATCGAGACATTGTGGATAGGCGATGTAGCGGTTACGAAGATCGCGTCGAGGACAACCTTGTCGACCCGTTCACCAAGACATTGCCATTGAATGTTTTTGATCGGCACTTAGATGGATTTGGGATTAGAGACATGACACACCTTTTAGGACAAGTGGGAGATTGTTGGGAATAGTGTCCCGAAAGCATGAGATGTAAAAAGGATATTTATTATTTATTTAATAAAATAGTTTATTCATCATTTTATGTGCATATATTTATGAATATTTTATGAATATCAAATAAAATTCCTTGATTATTTATGTAACCTTAAACATGGTATATAAGTGTTATATACGAGAGGATAATGTTTAAGGATAATAATCAAAAGTAATTGTTCATAATGAATTTAATTAAAGTTCGGAATCTTTAATTAAAACATTATTAATACATGTCATTCCCATTTAGAATGGAACGGTGTTATCCGTGACCGTTAATATGGCGAGATATTGAATGAGTGTATTTCGCATAATGAGATTATGTGGAACATGGACCTTGAGACACAATATGAATTTCTAATAATTTCCGTTAAGCATAGAAATTCTAATTGAGTCTACCGATGGTCATATACGAATGATCTTAATCCCGAGTTCTTAACAAACTCCTATTTATGGATTTATGTCTTTTGATTTACTCGATGCACGGATTCCGAGACCCTGAATCCTATTCCTTGTATTTTGGAGACATAATGAAATAGGTAGCTGGGAATGTTATTATACGAGATGGAATCCATTCCTTCTTGAGAAAGAAGCGGATAAATAATTCTCTTGAGTGTTGATTCGGTACTTGGATTAGTAAGAGCGCTACGGTTCATGAATTTGTTTTATGAATCACTATCCATTAGAGAATCAATGGTACTCAAGGATAAAGATGTAATTAGAGAGGTTAACGGATTCTACCCGACTCTAATTATGAATTATTTATGGAGGATCGATCTATATGCAATGACTATATCAAATGGACACTTCACGGTTTAGAAGTAATTAATGTCTATAATTCCGAGAGTGCAATTCCAAGTTTATAGTGGAGTAACTATTGGAATTAATAGAATTAATTAATTAATTAAAGTGTTTAATTAATTATTAATTTTATTGGAGCTCGAATTATAGGTCCATTAGTCCCCTCAAGTCGTCCTTGTAATTCTACCGGACACAAAGGGCAAAATGGGAATTTTAGAATTATGGAATTCTAAAAATTAAATACTCAAGAATAATTAATTGTGAATTAATTATTATTTAAATAATGAGATTATTTAAATTTGAATTTGAACATATCTAGATTTATCCATTTAAACTTATTTGATAAGTTGTTCAATTTATAATTCAAATTAATTTAAGTTTGACTTAAATTGAATTTGAATCTCAATTAAAATTGGACTACTTGGATAATGGATAAAATATCTTCCTTCCTTATCTTATTTAGGTGCCACACACCTAAGGGATAAGGGGAAGGGATTTTTTTGTTCCAAATTCAAAATTGGAGATAAGGATTTGATCCTATTTTGAAGATTGACTTCTTCTCTTTAAATATGAGATAAATGAAAGATTGTGTGACAATCTTAAAACACTTTTTCAGCCCTAGTTTCCTAGTGTGGCCGAAATTTCTCATAGCTAAGAAAGAGAAAATATTTTTCTCCAAAAAATTCCACATCGTGCATGCGTTGGTGTTTGTGGAAATTCGAGTGTTTTAGAAACCGTTTTGTCTCACGTGTGCCCACACACACGTCTACGTGGAATCAAGGAATTGACGTGGAAGACTTTGGTGTTCTAAACACAAAAGCTTGGAGCTAGGACTGTTCGTGGTCAAAGAAAATCAAGATATCATCCGAGTCGGCTACAAGGTATTTTTTCGGTTGATCCTTGAATCCTATAAATTAATGAGATTAATTTATTGGTGCATAAATTAATATAATCTATAGAGTATCTCAAAAGTTTTATGAAAATTTTTGTCATACACGATCCGCCTTTCCGCTGCGTTTCCGCCGCCGAATTCGATTCGGCAACCAACAGTAGGCCCTGGTTGTGGTGTAGGTGCCATTGGTGGTGCCGGTTCCGGTTGAACAGGTGGCATTCTTTTTTCCTCCTATTCTTGATTTCTCTACTCTAACTGCTCTTGCAAATTCCTATTTTTGTGCTCTTGAGCCTCCAGTCTGGCTTGTAGATTGGCTATCACAGTAGCTAGATCTACATCTACATCCTGTACCACACGTCCTTTATGTGGCCGAACCATGTTTTCATGTATCTATACCAGAAAAATAGTGGCAAACGAAGCTAAATTTCTGGATATGTGCATATGTATATATTACCAAATAATCTTAATAACATTTCATAACATAAAGTTGTTTCAAGTAATACAACTTCCGTCTCTTGTGGTAATACCTTAACCACACTTTTCTTTCATAAAATGCATGCTTTAAATGAACGCATTTTACTATATCTGATTCATTTGTATGCATTTACACATATACATACACATAACTACTGAAATATACATATACATTCATCATTCGTTACTTACATAAGACAAGTATCATTTACATTTTTACATTGTTACAATTTAACATTATATTCAAAACATTACATCATATTATACATTTCCATAATTCTCATTTTCTTCCCCATTAGCCTTTATAAAATCCTCCTCTGGTTCCTCTTCCTCACTAGTATTTACATTGTTTTAAGGATCCATGTCTGCTTGTCGTTATTGTAAAATCTGAGCAACTTCATCTCCAACTTTGATTCTAAGTCTACACTGGTATTCCCATTGTCTCCACTTAAACTCCATCTGTCGCTCAGTAGCACGTCGTTCTTGTTCTTCTCATTCATTAGCCAACGTTTCTTCTAATTGCATTACTTCCTCTATGAATTGGGTAAGGGTATAGGTAGCTTCCCATTGAGGAAATGTCATAATCTTTAGTTCTTCTACTAACCCTCTCCAAAATACAAAACATGCATCTTGTTCTTTTAACACATAGTGTGATCAGCCATAATCTCACTAAGAAATTGCTCTGCATAGTTACTTACTGCATTATATGATCGCATCTTAAATCTATTGACCTTATGTATATATTTCTCCATTCTCATAAATTACGTCTCCCCCCAATCTATGATTGAACCAAAGGAGGTAGAGCCAATCTCTGTGCAATCCTTTTTGGTACCTCTCTTAGTAGAAATTAAGCCAACAATAAACTACAAAAATTGCCCCATGACACCTCATGTGCATTTCTTGTTTCACTCAAGACCTTTCCAAAATTGTCTAGCGTCGGACTCTAATAGGCCGGTCGCTAGAATCACCCAATCACTCTCATCAATATCACGGGCTACCATCGTGTATTCAATTCGATGTAGCCAATCTTACAATTTAGTTGGGTGAGCACCCCACCATCATACGTGGGTGGGTTACATTGATAAAGCGCAAAAAGCAACTTGCAAAATGACCTTAGATCCTTTTGGGTATCTAATCATAGCTACTTGCACTTCTTTATCAATTGGGGTGACTCAACTACTCAATTAGGTTGTAGGGGATGTTAAGGTCATAGAGGTTCCAGAGGGTACCCCTAAAGGAATACATTCAGCTTCTGGTATAGAGGGTAAACTATGCAGATGTCTGCCCCCTTTCTAGACCCCGGATACTCCTTCTATGAAATTCACGTGGAACCGTTCGAGTTCATCTTGTTCGAACCATACCGTATATCATATGAAAACAAAATTCAAACACTGAATTCCAAATTCAGAACAAATAATAACTTACTTGGACATTATAGAGTCAGATGCTCAGTAGAATGTGGGTGGGTGGCAGAACCTTCTCTTTGATAGTAACTGTGATGACCCTAACTTTTGATCATCAACCTACGTTCATACTTAACCCATTTCCTAACCTCTATTCCTCTAGAATGATAAACTACTAAAATTCATGCCCACTTTTTTCTTTTTCTTATGAGGGTAAGATAAACTATAAACATGTATACTTTGTGGTAATAAAACCTTAAGATCAGTTCCTAGACTTGCTCACACATTCAAACTATTCTTCACATGCCATCAACATTCATAGGCTATTATCATAGTAGCCTTTTGGGTACTCGAACATACCTCATACTTAAGTTTACGAAACATAACTTGAAAGTCTCATAAACTTCACATTTACTACATAATCAGGATAGTCTTATATCCATAGTTCTTATTTACATTATACACAATTTTACAGCATCTTCAAATCCGCAGTGTGTCCATCACCCACTTGCCCACACTCTGCTGCTACATCCTCTTTGCATGCCTAGCAAAACGTTTTTGGGAGCCGGTGCCTTATCTAAGCTTCCTACAACATGAATAATACATCATGATAAATGCAATAATTATGCATACCCATATATGCATTCATGTCATATATCCTAAGACATTCTATACTACTAGAACGTATATCACTTATGTTCTTCTTATTTCATTACATACTTTTTTTAGCTTTCGTCTCTTTTTAGTCGTTCACATTGTATTCTCATGTTCTAAATGACATTCTTATTGTGTTTTTCTTTCTGTTCATTCCTCTTTACGAATACCATACTCTTATATGGAATGGTTTCTATTTTTCATTTTCTTGTCTTTTACTTCTTAGGAGCCCTATCTGGTTGTACCCTAGTGCGCATAACCAATGAGGAGTGGGATAACTAACCAATCTAACTTTCGATCACGGTTTCATTTCTTTCATAATCATAATAACCTTTCCTTTGAAAGTTTGGTACAAATAGGATGTTTGATTTCTTACCGTTTGTCGACTTTCTCATTAAAATGGTAACTTTAGTTAAATCTTATGACTTTGTGCATTTTTGAGCAATTTATCATGAAATTGACATTTCGTTAAAGTTTAACTCTCTCTCTTAACTTGACCTCGACTTAACATCGACACATACTTTTTGCAAACTAAAGTTTTACTACTACTTAAGTCCTGTAAATACATGCATAGCAGCGCTTCTAACCTTCACGAAACATCTTTCACATCCTAGCATACATTTAGTCTACAATATGCTCAGATTGAGTAACATAGAGAAATAGTTTATTCGCGTTGTAGACAAAAGAAACTACTGATACTTATAGAAGTTTCGTTAATGTTGCGTCCTTTGTCTCACTTGATGCTTTCCAACTTCGATCGTTAATCGATCTTATTGCATAAATTTTTTATCGTTAGATTCAAAATCTAAGATCAATAATTACATTAAAATTTCATTCAGAAGGGTCTACAATCCCTATGTTTGGTAGTCAATCCTAAAATATTTCCTATTCCAACAATGTACACCAAACCCGTGCACGTTTCTCAGTCATGGGCCTAGTTTTCAGTTTTGGTCCAAAACTATGAATTCTCATCGTGTTAGGTTTCCATACATCACCGATTATCGAATCGACTTACTTTTTACATCTTAATCCCTTATTCCTCATGAAAACCAGTTTTAGTTCAAATGCTCAAACTAAATTTCGGCAGAGTTCCACCTACTTTTCTAGCTTTTCCGAGTTAACTTTATCTCGTTTTATCCATTATTTCCACCTTCAAACACAATTCACATTCTTTATGTTTCAATTACACCATCAACATCACCATAATTCTAGGTTTTCCATCTTTCCACAAAAATTCTTCATACCAAGAATTGCTAGAAACAAAAGTTCAATAACCAAGAATTTATCCTTAGTTCACTAGATTTTCAAGTTCCTTAACCATCACAAGCTAATCACCATTTTAAGTGAAATTTTCTTCATGCTTTCCTTATACTTCCACAGTAGCCATGGTGAAGAAATGAGAGGGAAAATTTAAAATCTCACCTTAGAGAATGAAGAACAAGCTTCAGAGACGCTATTCCTCGGTAACTTCATCAATTTCTGCCTAAATCTTGTTTTTCCTCACTTTGGTGAATTTTTCTATCTTCCTCTTTGGCTGGACGCTCTCTGTTTTTCTTGCATGAAAAATGACCATTTGCTTGTGTTTTTTCCTTAATGAACTAACCATCCAAAAGTGGGGGGGTTAGGATGCAATTTTGACATATTCCAAGGACCATTTTGTAAGCAAAGTCAAAATTTTCCTTCTCCATTAAGCATTTGGCCAGCCACCTCCTTCATCTCACTTTCCACATGTCAAAATCTCCTCCCTTCATTCATTTATGACTTTTAATCTCAACCATTGATCATTTTACTAATTATCCTATTTTAGTTCAAATTTTAATTTCTGTCCAAGACGCTGCTTTTATACGTGTTTTTTAGACGATCACCAACCTAGTCAACTTTGACCATTCTTGACTAACTTTTCAAGGGCGACGTTTTGGTTGACTCTTGGTCAACAAATTTTGACTTAGTCCACTTAAATCGGTCAAAACCCCAATTTACGCGATTCGCCTTCTAACCCTTTTTTCCGTCCATTTTTCGCTACGATTGTTTTTATAACCCTATAATTGATGTCTTTCAATTATTTTTCATTTCTTAACCCCAATATTCATGCGTTTTCCCACTTGTAGGTTTAAAAAACGTTCCATACTTCTTTTTTCTTAAACATAGGTCGAAAAAATTAAGAATTACATCGTAGTTCATAAATTTCGATTTTTAGCTTATAACTTACTATTTAGTACTATTATCAACAAGTACTTATCATAGAACTTTTTGTCTTTTATTAGTATTATTAATTTCTTATCATTTGTCATCTTTATTTGTTCATCATTTCTTTATACGTCATTTTACTATCATCTTTTCTCCGCATGACAAGAATTTCAATCTTATTTTGTGTTTTAATTCATTTCCATCAATTTTCTATGAAATTGACTTTTTCTTCGCCTCGGACTTTTCGCAGAGTAAAATTCTACTACTATTTACAGTCCATAAGTACATTCATCGATCGTACATCTTAAAACATTCATAACATCATACATCCCGAAACATTCATAGCATCATACATTATTCAAGAAACACCATTCTTATTCTAACATTCATTGAGCATGAAATATGCACAATTATGTGCAATCTGAAAGAATAAGTTTGTTCGTATCATACACAAAAAGTAAACTCTGCTTTCCGGTTATAGCATAATTCTCTACTCGCCCGGATCTTCTATCCTTTACACTAAGTTCAAGAAATAAACATACATCCAAAGGGTAGGATTAACTTTTAGTATGCTATTTTATTTAGCATAGTCACAAAAGAATTAAATCCTTTCACACAACGTATTTATCCTTTTTATTGAGGATCATAAAAATTATAATTTATATTATAAGGACTAATTAAATCCTCATAATTATATCTTCCATATAATTGCCTTTACGAATTAGTGAATTCATCATTAACCTATTCCATGGACATCATATGTTCTAAATTACTTGTCATTAATCATATTGTACTTGCCTCAATCCCGAGCTAAAACGGTTCCGATAATATCCGCTTGTCATGTCCCAATGCATATTTCCTTGAAACTAGTTCCAGTAGAAGCCATAAACGCTTTGAATGATCTACTGGCATCATTGAAGCGTTAGACATTTAAGTATGAACTTCAATAAATCCGTTCAATGCACTTCGATCCACGTGCAATTGGTACTGAACCAGTTTTATCAAAATTGACTTTGGTTGAACAGAGGTCACCAATGCGTTCAGTTTCTCGAAGCAAGTTGGGATATGGTCTTGGATTGTCAAACGAAGGTTGGTAGCCTGAGAAACGACACCTCATCAGAATTCATGTTGGGAATAGTGTCCTGAAAGCATGAGATGTAAAAGGATATTTATTATTTATTTAATAAAATAGTTTATTCATCATTTTATGTGCATATATTTATGAATATTTTATGAATATCAAATAAAATTCCTTGATTATTTATGTAACCTTAAACATGGTATATAAGTGTTATATACAAGAGGATAATGTTTAAGGATAATAATCAAAAAGTAATCGTTTCATAATGAATTTAATTAAAGTTCGAATCTTTAATTAAAACATTATTGATACATGTCATTCCCATTTAGAATGGAACGGTGTTATCCGCACTGTTAATATGGCGAGATATTGAATGAGTGTATTTCGCATAATGAGATTATGTGGAACATGGACACAGACACAATATGAATTTCTAATAATTTCCGTTAAGCATAGAAATTCTAATTGAGTCTACCGATGGTCATATATAGAATGATCTTAATCCTGAGTTCTTAACAAACTCCTATTTATGGATTTATGTCTTTTGATTTACTCGGTACGGATTCCAAGACCCTGAATCCTATTCCTTGTATTTTGGAGACATAACGAAATAAGTAGCTGGGAATGTTATTATACGAGATGGAATCCATTCCTTCTTGAGAAAGAAGCAGATAAATAATTCTCTTGAGTGTTGATTCGGTACTTGGATTAGTAAGAGCGCTCCGGTTCATGAATGTGTTTTATGAATCACTATCCATTAGAGAATCAATGGTACTCAAGGATAAAGATGTAATTAGAGAGGTTAACGGATTCTACCCCGACTCTAATTATGAATTATTTATGGAGGATCGATCTATATGCAATGACTATATCAAATGGACACTTCACGGTTTAGAAGTAATTAATGTCTATAATTCCGAGAGTGCAATTCCAAGTTTATAGTGGAGTAACTATTGAATTAATAGAATTAATTAATTAATTAAAGTGTTTAATTAATTATTAATTTTATTAGAGCTCGAATTATAGGTCCATTAGTCCCCAAGTCGTCCTTGTAATTCTACCGCACACAAAGGGCAAAATGGGAATTTTAGAATTACGGAATTCTAAAATTAAATACTCAAGAATAATTAATTGAGAATTAATTATTATTTAAATAATGAGATTATTTAAATTTGAATTTGAACATATCTAGATTTATCCATTTAAACTTATTTGATAAGTTGTTTAATTTAGAATTCAAATTAATTTAAGTTTGACTTAAATTCAATTTGAATCTGAATTAAAATTGAACTACTTGGATAATGGATAAAATATCTTCCTTCCTTATCTTATTTAGGTGCCACACACAAAGGGATAAAACCCTAGGGTGGCCGGCCAACTAAGGGATAAGGGGAGGGATTTTTGTTCCAAATTCAAAATTGGAGATAAGGATTTGATCCTATTTTGAAGATTGACTTCTTCTCTTTAAATATGAGATAAATGAAAGATTGTGAGACAATTTTGAAATCACTTTTTCAGCCCTAGTTTCCTAGTGTGGCCGGAATTCTCATATAGCAAAAAAAAGAGTGAAAATTTTTCTCCAAAAATTCCACATCGTGCATGCGTTGGTGTTTGTGGAAATTCGAGTGTTTTAGAAACCGTTTTGTCTCACGTGTGCCCACACACACGTCTCACGTGGAATCAAGGAATTGACGTGGAAGACTTTGGTGTTCTAAACACAAAAGCTTGGATCTAGGACTGTTCGTGGTCAAAGAAAATAAAGATATCATCCGAGTCGGCTACAAGGTATTTTTTTTCGTTGATCCTTGAATCTTATAAATTAATGAGATTAATTTATTGGTGCATAAATTAATATAATCTATAGAGTATCTCAAAAGTTTTATGAAAATTTTTGTTATACACGATCCGCCTTTCCGCTATAAGTTTCCGCCGATTCGATTCGCAACCAACAATTGGTATCGAGCGGTCTATAGACGATATTAATTTATGCTTCGATTATTTAATAATTGAATATGTATGTATGTGATGAGTAGGCACTTGCATTTATGGATGTTTATTTTTATTCATGATGATGAATGTATGGATGATGGATTTGGTCGTTAATTATATGGTTCCATGGATCGGTTATATTCATTCGTTAATAAAATTATTTGTAATTTAATTCGGGATTAGAATTATTGTAATTCTAGGATTTGGGTAGAATTAGGGTTTAAGATTTTGAATCAAGAAGGAGGCCTTGAAGATCATATTTGAAGCCTTCAAAGAAGCCCAGAAACTGCCCAGAAAAATTCTGGAAATCGGGGCCCAGGCGCGGCCAGGACGCGTCCCAGGACGCGGCCCAGGCGCGGCCAGGACGCGGCCCAGGCGCGGCCAGGACGCGGCCCAGGCGCGTCCCGGACGCGGCCCAGGCGCGGCCAGGACGCGGCCCAGGCGCGGCCAGGACGCGGCCCAGGCGCGTCCAGGCCGCGCCCCAGCGTGTGGCCAGGCCGCGGCCCAGGCCGCGGCCCAGCGCACCTGGCGGCCCAAGTTCGGGATTTGATCCCGAACGGGCCCGGGTTTCCAAACCCTCGTGAAGCGTGCCCGACGGGCCCGGAAAAGTTCCGGATCCCAAGGAAGGTGAAGTCCAACCCGGAGACAAAGAATGAAGCCGAAGAATGAAGAATTCAAGAATCAAGTCCCGTTGATGTAACGGAAGAATATAATTATTGTAATTATTTATTTATTCGATTCGATTGAGTTGTAATTTATTTTTCCATGGGACCCGGTCAAATCCATCTCAATAGTTGATTGCATATATTTATATTTTATGTTGATAATTATATATTATATATGTCCATGCATATAATATGCCATGTAGATATAATGTGCCTACTCATATGTTTTTTATAACATGCCATGCATACACGCCATTAATTGTTATTATTTATTTTATTTATTATAAAAGGGTTTTAGAAAAATAAAATAAAATAAGAACCATCTTGCTGAAAATTGATTTAATATGATTAAATTGATTTAAGTTGCAAAATTGATTTGCAAAATAATGTTACATGTGAAATTGAATTTAAAAGTTAAATTTTTGAATTTCACATATCCGAAAAATAAATTGTTTATTTTTCGATTTGAAAATCATGAGATGTTTTTCAAACAAAATACATGTTTGCAAAATAATGAGTGGAAGAGGGTTGTATGACAATACGACCCACTGGTCTCCATCATTAGTGCAACACCGTGAGATTCGAAAGGGGCTTTGCGGCGGCACCGATTCCGCACTCCCTACGGAAAGTGTTCTTTCGGATCAATAACAAGGTTGACTTCCTAGCGATAGGATTCGATGATGTATTTCCGGTTTGACCTACCCTACGGCGGCACTCCGGAGTTAAGTCTGTAGAATCTGAAATGATGGGTTACACTCATGGAGATATAATCAAATTGTTGATTATATTTTTGACCAAAATTAACGGTAGTTGATAAATATGAAAATATGAGATATTTTGATTATATTTATTAATTGAGAAGGTCTCGGTTCAATTTGCGATATTTTGACCTACCCTACGGCGGCACTATATTCGTGGTAAATTGAACTATCATTGGCACCCAAAATTAAAACATGATTTATGTATTTTCATATGCATCATGCATCATATTTAATTGTGCCAAAATTAACATGCCTTGATATTCATGCACATAAATTGATTAGATGAATATTCTATTTATTTCCAAAGAATATGTCGAATCCCATTATCACACTACTAGCGAAAAAAATTAGACGGTGATAATTATGCTAAGTGGAAAAGTAACATGAACATACTATTGGTCTGCGAAGACTATAAGTTTGTCCTAGCGGAGGAATGTCCTCCCCGAACCCGCAAATCGCATCCAAAACCGCAGGGGAGCCTTTTGATCGCTGGATCAAGGCCAACAATAAAGCAAAGTGCTTTATGCCGGCCAAAGATGAGCGATGTGTCAAAGAAGCATGAGGAGATAGAGACCGCTTATGAGATAATGGAGTCTCTAGAAGCCATGTTCGCGCCCTTCCGAAAAAGGCTCGTTTGGATGCCGTAAGGGCTTTCATGAACGACAAGATGAAGAAAGGTTCTTCACCAAGGCACATGTTCTCGAACATGATTGATCACCTCCACGATGCGGAGCTCAATGGTGCCAAAATCGATGAAGCCACCCAAGTTGGCATCATCTTGGAAAGCCCTCGTCCTCGACTTTCATGAGTTCGTAAACAACTTTGTTATGAACAAGAAAAAGTGCAATCTCACCTCTCATGAATGACCTGCAAAACTTGAATCCACCAACAAAAGAAGGGAGGAGAAGCAAATGTTAGAAGTTGCAGGGGAAGTTCGGTAAAAATAAAAGGAAAAACCGAACCGGGAAGAGGAAAGAAGGAAAGAACAAGAGACCCAAGAAAGCAAAGGGCCCCATCCAGAAACCCAAAGGAAAGTGTTTCCACCGCAATGGCGAAGGGCACCGAAGAGAAAGCTGTCACAAGTATCTCGAGGAGTGAAAAAGAAAAAGGAACAAGGTAAATCGATTTACTAGTCCTTGAAACATGTTTAGTAGAGGGTGATACCTCACCGGATAATTGATTCGGGAGCGACTAATCATGTTTGTTTCTCTTTGAGTCTTAGTTCTTACACCGAGCTAGCCGATGGGGACTACACGATGAAAGTAGGCAATGGCGCAAGAGTTTCGGCAAAAAGCGTTGGGAGAAGTTAGACTTCGTTTTAGGAAAATAAATTTTTAGTTTTGAACAATGTTTATTTTATTCCGCATATTCGTAGAAATTTGATTTACGTGGCTAAATTATTTGAACAATTATTTAAAGTTTATTTTGATAATGAATTTGTTCATATTTCTAAAATGGTTTAAATATTTGTTCGACGCGTCTGGATGATGGTTTATATTGTATAAAACCAATACCTAACTCATTTTAATCTTTGAAATGTTCGAGTTGCCGAACCTAAGAATAAAAAGCAAAAGATTTCTCACGAAAATAACACATATCTGTGGCACCTTAGACTTGGTCACATTAACCTAAATAGGATTGAAAGACGGTAAAGGATGGTCCTTTTGCGTGAGCTAAAAGTTGGCGAGCTTCCAGTCTGTGAATCTTGTTTGGAAGGTAAGATGACCAAGAGACCTTTTACTGACAAAGGAGTAAGAGCTACGTAACCCCTAAATTTGATACATTCGGATGTATGTGGACCGTTAAACGTCCAAGCTAGAGGAGGTTACGAATATTACGTCACCTTCATTGACGACTATTCGAGATATGGTTATGTTTACGATGCAACGAAAATCAAACTTTTGGAAAGTTTAGAGAATTCCGAGCGAAGTTGAAAAACAATTAGGTAAACCAATCAAGACACTTCGATCGGATCGAGGGGGTGAATACCGGACCAAGAGTTCCGGGATTTCTTGATTGAAGAAGGTGTGGTATCACAATTGATCGCACTGGTACACCACAAAGCAGAATGGTGTGGCCGAAAGGAGAAATCGGACTTTGCTCGACATGATAAGATCAATGTTGAGTTATTCTTCACCGCCTACTTCTTTTTTGGGTTATGCCCTAAAACCGCTATGTATATTCTGAATCTAGTTCCATCTAAATCTATACCTAAGACACCCCTAGAGTTGTGGAATGGTCAAAAACCTAGTTTGAGACACATTCGCATATGGGGAGTCCAAAGACACGTCTTTGAGGCAAAAGACCGGAAGTTGGAACCAAGGTCGGTATGCATCTTTGTGGGATACCCACAAGGGACAAGAGGAGGATTGTTTTATAGTCAAGCGGATCAAAAGGTGTTTGTATCGACAAATGCCACATTTCCGAGCATGACTATATGTTAGATTTCAAGCCCAGAAGTAAGATAGTATTAGAAGAGTTACTTTCCGATGAGATCGACCACAATCGACAAGAGTTGTCGGACCACCTGCAGAAAAAGACCACAGTTCCTAATCGGACTCCAGCGGCACCTCGTCGTAGTGGGAGGGTAAGCACGTTACTGACCGCTATACCGGGGAAGCCCAAATCGTCACCGCTGATGATGGCGGTAAGGAGGATCCATCGACCTTTAAGGATGCGATGGATGATTCTGATAAGGAAGAATGGCAAGCAGCTATGAAACTCGAGATGGAGTCTATGCACTCTAACTCGATCCCGCAACTTGTAGATCTACCCAAGGGTAAAACCCATTGGATGCAAGTGGATCTTCAAGAGAAAGAGAGGAGCGGATGGAAAAGTAGAGACTTTTAAAGCAAGGCTAGTGGCTAAGGGTTATACCCAAAAGGAGGGAGTTGACTATGAGGAAACTTTCTCGCCAAGAGCCATGCTTAAGTCCATCCGGATACTCCCGCCATAGCAAATATTTTTGACTATGAGATATGGCGGATGGACGTCAAGATGCAAATTTTTCTCGAATGGCTATCTTGATGAAACCATCTATATGGATCAGCCAGGAGGGTTACATAGTGGAAGGCCAACAGCAGAAAGTCTCACAAACCGCAAAGGTCCATTTATGGACCAAGCGAGCTTCTAGATCATGGAACATCGGGTTTGATGAGGTCAGAAAGTCTTATGGATTTGATCAAAACATTGATGAACCATGCGCCTACAAGTATAAGAAAGAAGAGAAAGTGGTCTTCTTAATTCTTTACGTCGATGACATCCTACTCATAGGGAATGATGTGGGAATGATGATGGATGTAAAGGAGTGGTTAGCCACCAATTCCAAATGAAAGATTTAGGAGAGGCAAGCTATGTTCTTGGGATCAAGATTATTCGAGATCGCAAGAAAAAGCTTTTATGCGTTATCACAAGCATCTTATATAGACAAAGTGTTGTCTAGGTATTCGATGCAAAACTCCAAGAAAGGGAATTTGCCTTCTAGGCATGGTATTCATCTTTCTAAGGAGCAATGTCCAAAGACCCCGCAGCAGGAAGAAGATATGAGAAGGTATCCTACGCTTCAGCCGTGGGAAGCCTTATGTATGCCATGTTGTGTACAAGACCGGATATCTCGCTATGCAAAGGGGAGTAGTTAGTCGCTACCGGTCCAACCCAGGATTAGATCATTGGGTTGCGGTGAAGTGTATTCTCAAGTATCTTAGGAGAACGAGAAACTATATGTTAGTATATTCGGAGAAGATCTCTCTCACCGGATACACAGATTATGATTTCCAATCGAGATAGAGATAGTCGACGGTCGACATCCGGATCTGTGTTCACTCTTAATGGAGGAGCCGTGGTATGGAGAAGTATAAAGCAAAAGTGTGTTCTTGACTCTACCATGGAAGTTGAATATGTTGCAGCTTGAAGCCAAAAAGAAGCTACATGGCTCGGGAAGTTCTTAATTGATCCGAAGTTGTTCCGGATATGGATACGCCAATTAAGCTCTCTTTGTGACAACAAAGGGAGCGGTGGCTAATTCAAAAGAACCTAGAAGCCATAAGAGTGCGAAACATATAGAAAGGAAATATCACCCCGATCGTAGACATTGTGGATAGAGGCGATGTAGCGGTTACAAGATCGCGTCCGAGGACAACCTTGTCGACCCGCTCACCAAGACATTGCCATTGAACGCGTTTTGATCGGCACTTAGATGGATTTGGGATTAGAGACATGACACACCTGCTTTAGGACAAGTGGGAGATTGTTGGGAATAGTGTCCTGAAAGCATGAGATGTAAAAGGATATTTATTATTTATTTAATAAAATAGTTTATTCATCATTTTATGTGCATATATTTATGAATATTTTATGAATATCAAATAAAATTCCTTGATTATTTATGTAACCTTAAACATGGTATATAAGTGTTATATACAAGAGGATAATGTTTAAGGATAATAATCAAAAGTAATCGTTTTCATAATGAATTTAATTAAAGTTCGGAATCTTTAATTAAAACATTATTGATACATGTCATTCCCATTTAGAATGGAACGGTGTTATCCGTGACTTTTAATATGGCGAGATATTGAATGAGTGTATTTCGCATAATGAGATTATGTGGAACATGGACACAGACACAATATGAATTTCTAATAATTTCCGTTAAGCATAGAAATTCTAATTGAGTCTACCGATGGTCATATATAGAATGATCTTAATCATGAGTTCTTAACAAACTCCTATTTATGGATTTATGTCTTTTGATTTACTCGGTACGGATTCCAAGACCCTGAATCCTATTCCTTGTATTTTGGAGACATAACGAAATAAGTAGCTGGGAATGTTATTATACGAGATGGAATCCATTCCTTCTTGAGAAAGAAGCAGATAAATAATTCTCTTGAGTGTTGATTCGGTACTTGGATTAGTAAGAGCGCTCTGGTTCATGAATGTGTTTTATGAATCACTATCCATTAGAGAATCAATGGTACTCAAGGATAAAGATGTAATTAGAGAGGTTAACGGATTCTACCCCGACTCTAATTATGAATTATTTATGGAGGATCGATCTATATGCAATGACTATATCAAATGGACACTTCACAGTTTAGAAGTAATTAATGTCTATAATTCCGAGAGTGCAATTCCAAGTTTATAGTGGAGTAACTATTGAATTAATAGAATTAATTAATTAATTAAAGTGTTTAATTAATTATTAATTTTATTAGAGCTCGTAATTATAGGTCCATTAGTCCCCGCGTCGTCCTTGTAATTCTACCGGACACAAAAGGGCAAAATGGGAATTTTAGAATTACGGAATTCTAAAATTAAATACTCAAGAATAATTAATTGAGAATTAATTATTATTTAAATAATGAGATTATTTAAATTTGAATTTGAACATATCTAGATTTATCCATTTAAACTTATTTGATAAGTTGTTTAATTTAGAATTCAAATTAATTTAAGTTTGACTTAAATTCAATTTGAATCAATTAAAATTGAACTACTGGATAATGGATAAAATATCTTCCTTCCTTATCTTATTTAGGTGCCACACACAAAGGGATAAAACCCTAGGGTGGCCGGCCAACTAAGGGATAAGGGGAAGGGATTTTTTGTTCCAAATTCAAAATTGGAGATAAGGATTTGATCCTATTTTGAAGATTGACTTCTTCTCTTTAAATATGAGATAAATGAAAGATTGTGAGACAATTTTGAAATCACTTTTTCAGCCCTAGTTTCCTAGTGTGGCCGGAATTCTCATATAGCAAAAAAGAGAGTGAAAATTTTTCTCTCCAAAAATTCCACATCGTGCATGCGTTGGTGTTTGTGGAAATTCGAGTGTTTTAGAAACCGTTTTGTCTCACGTGTGCCCACACACACGTCTACGTGGAATCAAGGAATTGACGTGGAAGACTTTGGTGTTCTAAACACAAAAGCTTGGATCTAGGACTGTTCGTGGTCAAAGAAAATAAAGATATCATCCGAGTCGGCTACAAGGTATTTTTTCGGTTGATCCTTGAATCTTATAAATTAATGAGATTAATTTATTGGTGCATAAATTAATATAATCTATAGAGTATCTCAAAAGTTTTATGAAAATTTTTGTTATACACGATCCGCCTTTCCGCTGCGTTTCCGCCGCCGAATTCGATTCGGCAACCAACAATTCAACCACCGGTGGCAGCGACAGCAGCGGCGGGGAGATCGGAGGGTTTTTTCACGGCCGGTTGGGTCCTCCACCCCTAACCCCCACCCCACCCCCCCCCCTTCCCCTTAAATTGACCCTTCGAGTCCATTGGTGTGGTCAATTTTACAAAATTTGGCCTCTAAAAGTGCGATTAGGACCAAAGAACGTCGATAAAATCCTGCGCTCAAATCTCACATTTCCAACCATAAAATCTTAAATTAGCCATGATGTGTTTTGACACCAAAATCATGGCTTTCTAATGCTCGGATGATCGGAACGAACCTACACCATCATGACGGCGACAACGAGCTCTGTTTCCGGCCAAACGGCAATAGTGATGGCTGAAACTGGTCAGGATTGACTCGTCTATTAACTCTGAATCTAATCGTAAGGGTGGCGACATCCATGAATGACCCGAGGAGCAAAAGCATAGATGGCTGCAGTGGCTGAATTTTGTAGCTTCGGCGGTGGTGCTCAGGCCAGAATCGATAGGCAATAGCGAATGGGTTTTGTTCATCTCGTTGATATGAGTCCATAGAGACCTGAATCAACTCAATCGACGGTCGAATGGAAGGGATATCACGATCGATAGTTTTGGTTGTTTTCAACACTTCGACCGATAATTGTGGCTTATTCCAGCAGAGTTAGAGGTCGTGCGGCCTGTCAAAATGCTCAGTTCTTTAAGAGCTTTCCATTGACACCAACTGTGTCAAAAACGGAGGTCTGGATATCAAATTAAGATTTTGGCCATGGATGATTTTAGAGAGAGAACATGTGAAAGGAGAGAGAAGAAACACGTGAGAGGAGAGAGAAACACGTGAGAAGAGAGAGAAAGAGTGGAAATTTTATAATTTTACTAAGTATACTGCTGAATCGAGTTTAGTTTATCACTAGAGCTTATCCTTAAAAATTCTCTCCAAATAATTATAATTTGTTCTGGCTGGAGATAACTTACTTGGCCAACGGTAAATTTAATTTTTTGACGAGTCCTTTTTTATTATTTACTCACAAATCCAATATTAGTCTCTCGAATTATTCAATATCGTTTTATATTCTTAATTGTATACTAAATTGGACTGTTTGACATCTTAAAACTATTTATGTGCTTAATAGTCAAAACTTGACTTTTTTGTATTTTTCTTCTCTCTCTCATAACTATTTCTTGTAACGAACGTCAAAGCTTAACATTATAAGCTCTATACTTATATTTTCTTATGAATCTATCGACGTAATTATGGAAAATCCTTAATTAATTATCTAATTAATTATTAGATTTTCCTTGACATTACAGAAGATGGCTGAGACAAATAAAAAAAGGGAAAATGCGTTATAAGTTTCGATTGGACACAGGAATTGCCTTAAACGGAAAATCGTGCAACAACCTGAAGAATTAAACACATTTAATTATGTTAATTGTGATTTATTAGTGTGTCTAATGTTGATATTTCTTAATTAATCATGTCATTATTAATTTTAATTACTTTCAGTTTTGAAAATACCCTTTAATATTTTTCCCCTTCTTTCCTTTTCTTTTTCTTTTTCCTTTTTCTTTTTCCTTCTCTTTCCTTTTCTCTCTCTCTCTCTCTCTCTCTCTCTCTCTCTCTCTCTCTCTCTCTCTCTCTCTCCTTTCCTGCTCTCTCGCTTACTTTTTCTTCTCTTTCTCTCCTCTGTTTCCTCTCACACCGGCCTCTCCTCTCTCTTATTCCCTCAACTGCCAACCACCTACTCTTTTTCCCTCTCTCACCGGTGCTTTTCCTTTCTCTCCCATGCTCTCTCTTTCTCTCATTTTCCCTTTCTCTTTCTTAGGATGTTCTTGCCAAAGTAGGAAAGAAAAAAAAAACAAAATAGAGAGAAAGACTCTTCAACCAATTTGAGGTAAAATATGTTGAGAAACCCACTCTTTTATTTGAATTCATGGTTTAACGAGGTATGATTTTGATTAAGATTTGATGAATTTTGATTTAGGCTTGGATTTGGACAAATTATGGTCGAATTTAGGTTGAATTTGGGGGTTTTCAGTTCTTGTGTACATTGAAGTGTTTAAAAATTGGTTTTAGCAATTTCCATGGATTTATCTTGAAATCAACTTGAAAAGGCAAGTTTTAGTATTGTTCTCGTTGTTTTGGCTGTATGTTGCTACACTCTGCTGCATTTTACTGTAGCTTTGCCGTAGTAAAGTTGCAGCAAAACCCGAAAAGAAAAGAGAGAAAAACTTTAACTTGGATTATGAAGTTGTTTATAAATGTTGGACTTGAGTCAAGGCACACTAATAGGAAACAATTGTACATAATTGAACTATATTCGCTTTGGGGGTGAAATCTCAATTCTAAAACATTGTTTTGATGATGAAGCTAGCCGTACGATTAGACGTGGAGCTTCAAGAAGAGACAGTTGGACAACGTGAAGTTATCCGTAGTTTTTACATTCGAGAGGTAGGATGTTCTTGTCTACAATCTTGTTAGCCCGTTTTAAATTATTTTGGCTTATGAGATTTAAAGAAGAGTTTTAGCGATGTTTTTTTAAAATGAAATATTTTAAGAACTGGTAATGCGCATGATGGCCTAGAGATTAGGGTATGGAGATTATATCCTTGGGGGCAGGTTCTGAAATTCGGGCCACTATGGTGGTGATATCATGGCTTTACGATAAGGCAACTGACTCACCATAATCTTGTGACTCACTTACTGTAATACATACTTTTGAGATTTACGCTTATTTCCTTTTACTAAAAAAAAGGATGTTCTGTTTTGAATGATATATTCGCATCTGTGTACTTCCATTTATTGATTCAGTTTATAAAATTTTATCCAACTGGATCTTTTGCTCATTCTTTCTCTTTGTTTTAAATGTATTAAACCCCTCACAGGCGATGCTAGAAGTAGTGTTGAGTTGGTGATGATTACCGGCGAGGGAATCCACTCAAGAATAGAGGAAGCTGTGAAGTGTTCTCTTCATTTCCACTTAGTACAAGGCATGTATAATGTTATGGATTGTAAATCTTAAATTCTACTGGACTATGGTTAATGTCAACATACTACTTTTCGATATTTGTTTATGTATGCACAATGTGGAACCTGATGAGTGCATGAAAATGCACCCTAAATACTCGCTTTTGATTTATATAATATTAAAATATTTAAGCTACAATTAAACAATTCCATTATTTTTATTCGAATATTTTTCATTGAAATTTGTCTAGTTGTTGCTTAATTATTTGCGATAAAAAAAGCAATGTAAAAAGCTACACAAAAATAAGCCATGAAAGCCATATTTTCACCAAGCAAAGCCTTTCAAGCCCAGTCATACAAGCCAATCAAAGAGGCCGAGTAGCTCGGTAGGGCAAATCGGCAAGTGGGTCCCATCGATCGGCGTAAAATCCATGCCGTTTCTCCCGTCATCTGGCGCCTCACGCGTCACAAACGCATAAACATCCCTGGGGTGCGTGATCTCCAGTAATCCAAACTCTCTTGGTGGGTCTCACGCCTTGATACCCGGCCCCATCCGTTCTTTCCGCCTGCGCCACTGTCGATTAATGGATCTAGTATACGCTTAGTGCCCATTACTTCTCTCCTCCGTCGTGACATACATCCCCCAGCTATCTTCCACTCTGCTGCACCAACACACTCCAACAATCTACCCACGACACATGGCGGTTTTCTCCTCCTGACCAATCACGTTGTGACACGTGTCCTGTAACACCACTGAAGAATTAATTGAGATTAATTAAGGTAATTAAGATTATTAGTGTACCCTAATCTGATATAATTAATTGAGTTTAAATGATTCCAAGGTATTTAAATTATTTACAATAATTTATTTTAATCCGTAAGTGTGTATGGGCGCATTTACGGACCAATTATATTTTACACGTCATTTTCTTTTATTTTTATTTTTATTTTTCCTTTTCTTTCCTTTTTTCTTTTTCTTTCTTTTCTTTCTTTCCTTTCTTTCCTTCCCCGAGCACTCTCTCTCTCTCTTCCACTCTCCCGCTCACTCACTCTCTCTTTCTCTCTCTCATTTTGGTCCCAAATCAAACGGGTTTTGAGCCAAAGAGTGATTTCAAAGAGTTTTCAACATCAAGAGAAGGATTCAAGGTAAGATTACTGAAAGAACCTCTATTGGATTTCAAGTTTTTCAGATTTAAAACTTACTTTTGGTTCAAAACGGATTTTGATGGATTTGGAGTTAAACTAGGGTAGAAATTGGAGATCTTGGGTTCTTTGGACTTGTTTTAGGACCTAGAACCCAGATCTAGTGGTTGTCCCTTGAGATTTTGTGAATTGGGACTGGATTTGCAGGTTTTGACGGATTTCCGCGAAGTTTTCGCGAATCGAAATGCCCACCGTCGACCGCATCGGTCGACCGGACTTTGCTTGAGGCCACCGGCCGACGGACCCGGTCGACCGAGTGCACACCACCGGCCGACCGGTGGTGATGCACTCCTCTCATCTCCAAATGACCGTGTACACGGGGTTTGACCCTGTTTGGCCTGAAATTGTCGTTTTGACCCCTGTTTTCAGGGAGAACCCAAATTAGCTTCATTTGGGGACTTGGGATGAAAGGATTAGTATCCTTAATCCCTGATTTGATATTTAAAACTCTTGGAATGGAATTTGAACATGAAAATTGATTAGGGCACACTAATTGGAAAATCTTTGAATATGATTGAGATTGGATTACTTTAGGACTGAGGATTGATCCTAAGGTGTTATCTTGTATCAGTGCTCGCTGTGGATTCAGATTGAAGGGGCTTGAGGAAGCGAAAGCCGGAAAAAGGGCAACGCTAGTCCCAGGTTTGATTGTGCGAGGTAGGATTTCTATCCCTTTTCCTTGTGAGCCTGTTTTCAAAGAAGATTTTGGCCTTGAAAATGTTTTAAAAGAAAGGGATTGGTTTAATAAAAGAAAAATATTTTAAAACCATGGCTTGTTAGTTTATGGAAATCCTTGGCTTGTCCTGTCCATGGAATCCATAGCTTGTCTAGTCATGGAACCTCATGGTTTGTTCACCATGGGGCCCAAGGCTTGAGTAGTTCGTGGGGTCATATGAACGATTTCATAATGTTAAACGGATGATTTCTTAAGATAAGAGATCTTGTGAACCGGTAATAGAGTCTATTGTCAGTAAGCCTAGATAGGATGCGGAGAGTGTATCCTCGGGGCGTAACCCAAACCGGTCCGGTAGGCGGGCGTTCGGTGAGGTGAGTAACTTGTACTAATTACTCAAGAAGCCCGTAATATGGATTATTTATCGTTATATTTCCTTTGAGAAAAAGGATGTGAGGCTCATTTGTTTTGTCGGGCTGAATGTCTTATTTATTTTATTTACGCACTTATTTATCTATTCGCTTATTTAAATTATTTCAAATTATATCCTACTGGGCCTTTCGCTCATGTTTCAAATGTTTAAACCCTCCCGTGAGATTCGAGGAGGAGGTGCATCGTGGTGAGTTGTGCTACGGATCGAGCAAGTGAGGATTTTTATATCCTCTTGAGCAAATGTAAGGAATTTGAGAAATTCTGTAAACTTAACTAATATTTGGATTTTCTAGACTGTGGATGATGTCTGTTGTAATTGTTTATTTACATGAACATGTATATATGATACTGTATGTCCTGTGGGGTGGAGCCCTGTGTGTCAGAGGCTCCTAGATTATGTAGATTATTCATATTTTAATGCAGCTAAGTGTGGGACCCGGTTGGGGATCTGCTTTATTAATCCCTAATCGAGCTCCACGTCACCCACCCCGGTTGGGGGGTGTGACAGAGTGGTATCAGAGCATTAGGTTAAGAACCCCGGGATTGTACATACATGTGTGACATCGGTTATCCACTGAACAGTCTAGTTTGATTTCAGTTGAAGGAAATGGCGCCTCACCGCAGACTAGGTAACCAGCCGGAACAACCGAATCAAGGATTCTTTGATGCCATGTTTACTGCCTTTCAAGGCATGGCCACTAGAGCTCGGAATGAGCGACCGGCCGGGATCGAAAATGAATATTTCCGGGAATTCAAAGCAGCGCCTATCCCCTCGCTTAATAGTGAGGGAGGACCCCAGAAGTCGAAGTTCGGATTGACTCCATAGTCAAGCACTTGAGTACTATGGGAGTCCCGATGAATACCGGGTGGAATTTATGTGTACAAGATGGAAGGGTTAGCAAATACTTGGTGGAAACAGTCAAGAGGAGGATGGATGTCACAGGATGACCTGGGAACAGTTTGAGGTGATGTTCAATGATCAGCATTTCCTCCGAGTTACAGGAAGAAAAAGGCACCGGAATTCATGTCGCTATGCAAGGTGACATGTCCGGTGAGGGAATATGAGGCTAGGTTTAATGACCTATCCCGGTTTGCGCCATCTTTAGTGGAGTCTCAAGACATGAAATGTCTCAAGTTTGAGGGGGGCCTCAAGAACTCGTGAGGAGATCCTTGGTGGCTCTAAGACTTCGAACTTTCGGGATTTGATAGTCACCGCTACAAGGGTGGAACAGATAACCTGCCTATCGTCAAAGTAAAGAAGAAGAAGCCGGCCGGGTCTCTGCCTCCTGTAGACCCTCCGCTTTCGCGTGCCTTCCGCTTCGGTGGACCACAATGGAGTGGAAGAAGAAACCGCAATCAAGAAATGACAAGTGGTGGCGTGAGTTCTTCCGGGAGTGACAGAAATGTCCGTGACGGGCCCAAGTGTCACCATTGTGGGCAGGTGGGGCCATATTAGGAGGAATTGTCCTAATTGGCCGCCGCTCAACAAGCCCAAAGTGACGCCCTATAGCCAAGAAGGGCCCACAAGACATGCCACCATATCGGCCGCAACATATGCCATACCCTCCTGCGCCGACCTATCGCCGCCTCAAGATACAGTTCCGGCCTCAAAAGCCCCGAGACCAAGATAACCACCTCCGCCACAACAAGATAGGCCTCCTGCTCGGCCTAATGTTAGTGACGAGAGGGAAGGAAAAGCACAGGACAAGCATATACCACCCGGCAGAGGCACCGGAGGTCGATCAAGAACGCAGTGGTTGAGGGTATGATTCTAATCTCTCATTCTTTTGCTCACGTGTTGTTTGATCACGGGTGCCACACACTGCTTGTATCAAGTTCTTTTGTTCGGACTTTGAAACCAAGAGTGAGAATTTAGAAGTCCCGATGACTCGAACTCCCCACCGGGATGTGTGGAGGTAATGAGTGTGTGTAAGTCGTGTGAAATCACGATTGGTAGTGAGCGATTGAGAGCAGACTTGATTATCCTTCCGATGACCCTGTTTGATGTGGTGCTCGGAATGGATTGGTTGTCCAGCACGGTGCAATTGTTGATTGCTACCGAGAAAAAGTGACATTGGTGACGGATTCCGGAATGGATTGCTTATCGTGCGTAGATGAACCCAGCTTGGGGAACGATCAAAAGTACAAACATTGGGGACGAAAGAATCCGCATGTTTCTCCTCCCTTCTTGCCTTTGGAAGGTGAATCAGAGTGATCGGAGATAGTGTGAAATCCCTGTGGTGGATGAGTTTGCAGACGTATTTCCTGAGGATCTACCGGTTTACCGGATCGAGATTGAATTGCGCATTGATTTGGTTCCGAACGGCACCTATCTCCATTCCTCCATACCGGATGGCTCCGGCGAGATGAAGGAATTGAGAACGCAGCTTGAAGAGTCAAGTAAAAAGGATATATTCGGAATAGTACTTCCCTTGGGGTGCACCAGTGCTATTTGTGAAAAAGCACGACGGATCTCTTCTTGCAGTGCATTGACTACCGACAATTGAACAGGTAATCTGGAAGAATAAGTACCCACCGCCGAGGATCGATGAATTGTTCGACCGGCCAGTGGATCACAGCTCTACTCTAACATTGATTTGAGGTCCGGTACCACCAATTGAAAATCGTGGAGGAGGATGTTTCAAGATCGCTTTAAACCCGGTATGGGCACTTCGAAGTTTCGTAATGCCGTTTGGGTTGACAAATGCCCCTCGCCGCATTCATGGATTTGATGAATCGGGTTTTTCGGCCGATTTGACCGATTCACATCGTGTTCATTGATGACATCTTGGTGTATTCAAGACTTGGGAAGAACATGCGCAAGACCTTAGGATTGTTCTTCGACCCTTCGAGAACACCAGCCAGTATGCGGTAAGAAGGAGAAGTGTGACTTCCGGACGATGAGGTAAAGTTCCTTGGCCATGTCATTTCCGGACAAGGAATTTCTGTCGATCCTTCTAAGGTCGAGACTGTCCTACAAAGGGAAAGGCCAAGAATGTGGCGTAGATTCAAGCTTTCTCGGACTCGCGGGGTATTACCGCGTTTTGTGAAGGACTTCTCAAGTATCGCTGCACCAATGACTCGGTTGACCAAGAAAGAAGTCGATTCAGGTGGGATCTTTGAATGTGAACATGCCTTTCGAGAATTGAAGGTAAGGTTGACAAGTGCACCGATTCGAACGATCCTTAATACCTTAGGAGCCATACGGGTGTACTCTCTGGCGCTCCTCGGGATTGGACTTGGTTGTGTCTTGATGCAAAGGCGGACACGTAGTGGCTTCACGATCTAGCCAATCGAGACCGCATGAGCGGAACTACCCCACGCATGACTTGGAGTTAGCGGTAATATTTGCTCAAGATATGGAGATGTTACCTCTATGGAGCAAGATTTCAAGTCTTCTCACGATCATAAGAGTCTGAAGTACTTGTTTACTCAGAAAATCTGAACCTCGGGACAGGAGAGATGGGTAGAGTACATGGAAGATTATGACTTCACCCTGCAGTATCATCCTGGAAAAGCTAATGTGGTGGCTGATGCCCTTAGCAGGAAAACGTCAGGGACTCTGGCGTCATTAGCTTTGGAGGATTGGAAGAGGACTGAAGTGGTGAGTGAGTATGATCTTCAGTACCATGAGGATTATAACCAGGTTGTGGTGTATAATCTAATTTCCACACCGGCTCTTATGCAACAAGTCAAGCAGAATCAATGGCAGGATCCACACCTCCAAGGAATTTGGATTCGGATCCAGAATGGAGAACAATTTGAGGATTGGAGAATCCGGGAGGATGGAGCCTTGTATTTCCGAAACCGCCTCGCTGTTCCTAAGGTGGGTGAGGTAAAGAAGATGATTCTGCATGAAGCTCACAAATCGAGGTACGCCATTCATCCGGGTAGTACCAAGATGTACCAGGACTTGAAGAGACAGTACTGGTGGAGAGGCATGAAGAGAGATGTTCGTGAGTACGTCTCGGAATGCGTGACTTGCCTCCGAGTTAAAGTGAGCACCGCACCCCGCCGGGAGAGTTGCAACCTCTTCCTGTCCCTGAATGGAAATGGGAGCATATCACGATGGATTTTCTGATGGGACTACCGAGAACCGAGTTGAAGCACGATGCCATCTGGGTGGTGGTTGACAGGTTGACGAAGTCCGCGCACTTCATACCGTTCCGTGCGACGTATTCTCGGAAGGTTCTGTCAGAATTGTACCTGGAGCACATCGTGAGGTTACACGGGGTGCCACTGTCTATCACGTCTGATCGTGACACGCGTTTCAATGCAAGGTATTGGAGAAGTTTCCAGGAAGCCATGGGAACAGAATTGAACTTCAAGACAAAGATTTCATCCTCGACGGATGGACAATCCGAAAGAGTTATCCAGATTCTGGAGGACATGCTTCGTGCTTGTATTCGGATTTTGGCGGAACCGAAGAAATACCTTCATTTAGCTGAGTTTATGCGTAAACAATGACTATCGGCCAGATCGGTATGGCACCGCTTGAGGCGTTGTATGGTCGTCCTTGTAGGTCACCACGTTTGTTGGTTGGAACGGAGGATAGACTTACAACCGGACCGGATGTCATTCAAGAGAATAATGAGAAGATAGCCGTGATTCGAGGCGTCTATTGATGACTCAAAGTCGTCCGAAAAGTTATCTTGACAGGGAGGCGCAGGCCTTTGGAATTCAAGAAGGCGACTTTGTGTTGCTAAAGGTTTCCCCACGTAAGGGAGTTGTTCGATTCGGTGTGAAAGGGAAGCTTGCACCGGGTATGTGGGACCATTCCCGATCGTTACAACGAGTCGGAGTGGTGGCGTGCGCTGGCTTTACCGCTGAGTTATCTCACGTGCATGACGTGTTTCATGTCTCCATGCTTGAAAATGTCAACCTGGGCGGAAGCGAAGTGGTGCGATGGTTTGACGTTCGATCTGATATATGACGCGTCTTACGAGGAGGCACCAGTTGATTCTTGACAGAAAGATGAAGAGTCTGCGTCATCGTGAGATCCGTTAGTGAAAGTGCTATGGCAGCACCATGGTGTTGAGGAAGCAACATGGGAGCTTGAAACGACGATGCGAGAACGTTATCCGCATCTGTTTGCACTTTGAGGTGAGTTTTAATTTCGAGGACGAAATTGCCTAAGGGGGGTGGAGTCAGAACACCACAAGAATTAATTGAGATTAATTAAGGTAATTAAGATTATTAGTGTGCCTAATCTGATATAATTAATTGAGTTTAAATGATTCCAAGGTATTTAAATTATTTACAGTAATTTATTTTAATCCAGAAGTGTGTATGGGCGCATTTCTGGACTGTTATATTTTACACGTCATTTTCTTTTATTTTTATTTTTATTTTTCCTTTTCTTTCCTTTTTTCTTTTTCTTTCTTTTCTTTCTTTCCTTTCTTTCCTTCCCCGAGCACTCTCTCTCTCTCTTCCACTCTCCCGCTCACTCACTCTCTCTTTCTCTCTCTTATTTTGGTCCCAAATCAAACGGGTTTTGAGCCAAAGAGTGATTTCAAAGAGTTTTCAACATCAAGAGAAGGATTCAAGGTAAGATTACTGAAAGAACCTCTCTTGGATTTCAAGTTTTTCAGATTTAAAACTTACTTTTGGTTCAAAACGGATTTTGATGGATTTGGAGTTAAACTAGGGTAGAAATTGGAGATCTTGGGTTCTTTGGACTTGTTTTAGGACCTAGAACCCGGATCTAGTGGTTGTCCCTTGAGATTTTGTGAATTGGGACTGGATTTGCAGGTTTTTGGACGGATTTCCGCGAGTTTTCGCGAACTGGAAATGCCCACCAGTCGACCGCATCGGTCGACCGGACTTTGCTGAGGCCACCGGCCGACCGGACCGGTCGACCGGAGTGCACACCACCGGCCGACCGGTGGTGATGCACTCCTCTGTGTCTCCGGTCGACCGGTGTACACGGGGTTTGACCCTGTTTGGCCTGAAATTGTCGTTTTGACCCCTGTTTTCGGGGAGAACCCAAATTAGCTTCATTTGGGGACTTGGGATGAAAGGATTAGTATCCTTAATCCCTGATTTGATATTTAAAACTCTTGGAATGGAATTTGAACATGAAAATTGATTAGGGCACACTAATTGGAAAATCTTGGAATATGATTGAGATTGGATTACTTTAGGACTGAGGATTGATCCTAAGGTGTTATCTTGTATCAGTGCTCGCTGTGGATTCAGACTGAAGGGGCTTGAGGAAGCGGAAGCCGGAAAAAGGGCAACGCTAGTCCCAGGTTTGATTGTGCGAGGTAGGATTTCTATCCCTTTTCCTTGTGAGCCTGTTTTCAAAGAAGATTTTGGCCTTGAAAATGTTTTAAAGAAAGGGATTGGTTTGCGAAAGAAAAATGTTTTAAAAACCATGGCTTGTTAGTTTATGGAAATCCTTGGCTTGTCCTGTCCATGGAATCCATAGCTTGTCTAGTCATGGAACCTCATGGCTTGTTCACCATGGGGCCCAAGGCTTGAGTAGTTCGTGGGGTCATATGAACGATTTCATAATGTTAAACGGATGATTTCTTAAGATAAGAGATCTTGTGAACTGGTAATAGAGTCTATTGCTGTAAGCCTAGATAGGATGCGGAGAGTGCATCCTCGGGGGCAGAACCCGAAACCGGTCCGGTAGGCGAGGCGTTCGGTGAGGTGAGTAATTTGTACTAATTACTCGCTGAAGCCTGTAATATGGATTATTTACTGTTATATTTCCTTTGAGAAAAAGGATGTGAGGCTCCGGCTGTTTTGTCGGGCTGAATGTCTTATTTATTTTATTTACGCACTTATTTATCTATTCGTTTATTTAAATTATTTCAAATTATATCCTACTCGGCCTTTCGCTCATGTTTCAAATGTTTAAACCCCTCCCAGGAGATTCGAGGAGCGGTGCATCGTAGCTGAGTTGTGCTACGGATCGAGCAAGTGAGGATTTTGTTATCCTCTTGAGCAAATGTAAGGAATTTGAGAAATTCTGTAAACTTAACTAATATTTGGATTTTCTAGACTGTGGATGATGTCTGTTGTAATTGTTTATTTACATGAACATGTATGTATGATACTGTATGTCCTGTGGGGTGGAGCCCTGTGTGTCAGAGGCTCCTGGATTATGTAGATTATTCATATTTTAATGCAGCTAAGTGTGGGACCCGGTTGGGGATCTGCTTTATTAATCCCTAATCGAGCTCCACGTCACCCACCCCGGTTGGGGGGTGTGACAGTCCCCTTTGGTGTTGAATCTGAATTTCTTCCCCAAAAATCAAAGCAAATTACCGGATTTCTTCCTCAAATCATAGATATGATTTCTCCTAATTTATGTGTAATTTTATTTTGTTTCCTTTTCTTTTGTAATTTTCTATTTGTATTGTTTGTTTCCTTATTTGATAGGCAACTTCTGAACAATATAAATTGATAGGTTAGCCTAACGTTTTGAGAAGCTTTTAATATTCAGTTTTATGTCGTCTTGCTGTCAGTCTCATATTTTCTCTCTAGAACTTGTGAGAATGTTTTGCAAGTTAGGCAAGAGTTTTCTTAGTGATGTTAGAGATGAACTTTTGTTAAAACACCCAATTTGGATTTTTGATTCCTTGTGCTATAAAGTTCAACATCCAAATGAATTAAATCTCATCTATCTTTTTATATAAGTTCAACTACGTTTTTCTTATGTAATTTTGTCATGCACTATTCTGTTATTCAAATTATTTTGCAATTTATCTTTTACTACAATAATGTCAAATTGATATATTGTTGACTTAGATAACTTGATCAGAGTCAACATAGAGATTTAATTTATTCGATCCTTTTATTTTGTGAATCAAAACTTGAATTGGTGAACAAAACATTAGGGATTCTCGACACCTTACCGTTTTACTATTGAATTTCATTCACACAAATCTTCTCTCCTTTTGATTTGCAACAAAGTCTACAAAACTCTACTTTTTCTTTAATTTACTTGTTATTTATTTTTCTCTAACACTCTTATTCTCCTAATCTTTCTTGTTATTTTCTTATCTCTCTGTAGATACGACCGCCCTTCTGTGCTACAATCGACCGCTTGTGAATATCATTTTTGGCGTTAATCAAATTTTGGCACCGTTGCTGGGAGAGTGCTACTAACAAGATTGATCAGTAGATTTTTGAGCCAAAGAGGTTGGTATACATTTTTATTATTATTATTATTATTATTATTTTCTTTGCTATTAAGCTGTGTTAGTTTCTTATTTTTAGTTATTAGTCTTTGTCTAGCCTTTAGTTCACATTCTGTAATAGAATAGTAGCTTAATTTGTTTCAACCTTTTTGCTTCATTTTTTTTTTTCTTGTCGTTTCTTATTTCAAAAAAAAAAATAAATAAATAAATTTAGCTGCCCTGCCGTGTTCTTTATTCATTAAGTCATAGTTGCTATAATTTTTTTTTTTTTTTTTTTTTTTTTTTCCTAACGTGTCTTTTATTGTTGCTTAAAAAAAAAAAAAATAGAAAGCCTTGCTGCAAGTTTCCACGTATTCAATCTATAGTTGCTGTAAATTTTTGGTTTTTTTTTTTTTATTCCACCGTCCCTTATTCAAAACTAAAAAAAAAATACATTTTTTTTTTGTATTTGTTTATTGCTTCATCTGATTAAAAAAAAGGTTTACTGTTTGTTGACGGTAGAATTTCACCAACAATAAACCAGCCAGATTACCCTTGGTTTCCCTTTGGATTACCGGCCAGTTAATGAGTTTATAGACAAAGTGTTTAGTGTTTTCGTGAACTGAATGTAAAAACACAAGAGAAATTTTATAGTGGTTCACTCTTTTGAAATTAGAGTTACATCCACTGTATGATTTATATTGCTTAGAGAGAATTTACAATTTAGACAAACTATCTCTTTTTCCTCTCAAGAACTTGCTTCTTTTCAGTTTACCGACCCCCCATACATTGGGGGTCTCTCTCCTTATATAGCCGGGCTTCCTTCACTGGGGGTTTTCCTCCGTAGGCCTCAGCACTCAAGTGCTTCCCTTTTTTAGGCCCAGTGATAGCCCAGTAGCCCACTAATCAGCACTGTTCACTCTGCTGATTAGTCTTCGATTACGGCTCTGTGAGTCTCCGTAATGCTTTTGTGTCCCCTGTGGCGGTTTATAATCTTGCCATTAATGCTGTCAGCAGTCTCCTACCTCCGCACGCAACCCGCTACGTCTCGACGGGAACATTCCCTCGTCGTTGTCACCGCCTCAGCCTTTTTGTTCTCTTTGAGCGACCCTTCCTGCAGTCGAAGGATCTTAGTGTCTTAGTTCAGGCAAATTGAATCCGTCGACGCCTCATGGAGTTGTCGCTTCAATTTGGACATTGGCCTTGGGCTCGACGGCTGATCCTGAGGTGCCGAAGCGTCGAGAGTAATGCGACTGGCAGAGAGAGAATATCGCCACGTGTCATGATTTTGGTGGTCCACGTCTTCATCACATTTTCCCACACAACAGCTACCCCCCAGGTCGAGGGTTCCTTTTTTGGTGGCCTCGACCTCCAGGCTCGGTTCTCTCTTTCTGTGCTTCGGATGTGGGAAACCGTCCCCAAACCTCCTTTCGTAATAAGTGTCTGGCTGGTTCGGGAACGCAACCGTCGCGTCGATTGCCCTGACTTTAATGATGGCATCCGTTCCTCGAGAGGTCGACCCTCGACCGTTAGATCTGCGCCCTTTCGATTTCCCGCCTAACGTTCCGACCGTAGATCTGCGCAGAAATCCCTGACCGTAGGATTTTGAATTCTTCATCCAACGGTCGGGGTCGAAGATGGATTCCGTCTATAAATAGTCCTTCGAAAATCCGAGAGCCATTTTTAGATTTTTTCAAAACTTTGAACTCCCGTTAATCTTTCGTCGAGATTCCTGTGTCGCACCGGAGCCTTACTTGCCAGACTTCTGACGTTGCTCTTCCCATTCTCTGAGGTGTACGTCGTCGCAGAACCATCTTCACTTCATTTTCCGGTGAGTTTTCGAAACCTCTCCTTATTTATCGGTTCGGTTTTTACTCGCAGAATTTCTTCTCGATATATCTGGAATGTAAGAACACATATATATAAAGAAAAAGTGTATGTTTAGTTTTTAGGGAAACTTACTTTTCTGTCGCACTGGATAACCTGGTTTTTAGGTGCATGTAGTTTTCTTTGTTTTTTTGCCTTTTTAGCGTCGTGTTTACGGGAACCCGTGGTTCCCATGAATACTAAATAAACTTCATTTTTGACATAAATGATCGACGTTTTATTCCTCTCGACGTTAGGGTTTTAACTTAGCTTTCTGTCCTTTGTTTTGTCAGAACAATGGCTCAAAACTCTAGCAGTCGAGAGGATTCGTCTTCCATTGTTCGCTCTGACCCGCCTTCAGTGGTGGAGATCTCAGGGAGCTCCTCGTCGTCTAGTGTCGGCTCCTACCCTAGTAATATTGAAGACGTCGAGGGAAGCTTTGAGCCCGTCGACGACTTTAGGAGCGAGTTCGCCAGATTCGAGGAGCTGGTGGACCAAAGGGTCGCGCAGATCCCTTTCACCGGGGCCAGCGTTAGCGGGGTGGCCGCTTGTAAACGCCCGCTTGGCCGCCTCTGAGCGGAGACTTGATAGACCTTCCTTCACACCGATGACCTAGCGTCGAGGGTTCGGAATAAGGACATCATCCGGGCTGTGAAGGAAGGTGGCATCGACGGAGGTGGTTCGGTATCTCCTTCCTGACAAGCACTTTAGAACCAGTATGCCGCCAACTGGATATCTTCCAGTCTACACGAGGGCGGTGACCGCGGGGATGACTCTTCCGATCATCCCTTTGTAAAAGAGTACTGCCATTTCTATGGCATTTCTCCCGCCCAATTGTCGCCGAACTTCTGGTACTGCTTCGCAGGGGCCTGGATCCTGTGGCACCAGAAGTTTGATATGGAGCTCCCGCTGGACGAGTTCCGCTTTATGTACAAGCTATGCCACGTCGCCAAGTGCGACGGTTGGTATTTTTTGAGCGGACATGGGAGAGCCCAGCCGAGGTTTGGGAAACTCATTCTGGGTATTCCCTCGTCGTCACATGGGTGGAAACCCATGTTTTTCATGATCCGGGGGCCGTTCAATTTCACCCCAACGACCGCCGCCTCATGAAGAGTGGCCCTAAGCGGCGTTTGGGAATATGAGTAAGCCCGCTAAAAGCGTGCTTTCAGCTATCTTATTTCCTTTCTTTCTCTTTCTTTTGTTTTTGACGAGCCCTTTTCTGTCTCGATTAACCACGATCGGCCGCAATTTTTTCTAATACTTAGAAGGATCGAGGCAGACTTTTCCTTCCGTCGGAGGTTCGCCCACATCACTACCTGCTGACTCAAAGAGAACCTCCGGCGCGTGTGGTCTAGTCCTCGACCTCCCGACCCTTGGACCTTGACGCCCGTTCATGAATACTTCCATCTGAGCGGCGAAGGTAAACTCTTCTCGACGTCTCCCTCTTTTTTTTTTTAATATCTTCTTCTTCTCGTCGCCAGAGATGTGGTCTTTGAGGATCCAACTTCCGGGGCCCCTTGGCCGGCGCCAAGCCCTCGGCGGGCACCGAGGAACAGGCGTCGAGGGAACAGCGCCGAGAACAGCGCCACCCGCGCGCGGCCCCGCCAAGCCAACAACCCCTCGGCTAAGGGAAGGAGACGGCCGCCTCGTCCCGCCTGCCTCAAGGGGAAGAAGGGCAGAGCAGAACAAGAGGCAACGCACGAAGCCTCGGCGGACGTTCTTTGCATCGACTGGGAAAGGATGGGCCTTGGCGGTACCTATCCCGGATGTTCCCATCACCCCGGCCCAAGGGAACGTATAATGATTCCCGGGGAAGGTCCCGAATGGGAACTTCGGTCTCGGACCTCTCTCGACCTTGAGGTCGAGGCGATGTTAAACTTCCTCCCCGCTTCTCCCTCGCCTTCCAGGCGCTTTGTTCTGTCTGCCTGAGCCACACTGGGTTGCTGCCTCCCAGGTCCTCCATGGTCGACCGGCAGAGGAAGCAGATCTCCTTCTAGATCCATGTAAGTATACACATTTTTTTTTTGAAAAGGAGATTGTTTGGCGCCTGTCCTAACTCTTTGTGATTTTTGATCTGGTCCTCTCTCCTCAACCTTCTTGACCTTGTTAAGGTTGAGGAGCCAGAGCGATGAACCAGCCGGAGGCCGGGTTGAATTCCCCTTATCGACGAGGCCAACAAGAAGAGGGATGAGGCCTGTGATGAGAGGAATTTAGCGCGGCCGGTTGCTAAGCACGAAGGTGAGTTTGCCGTGCTAAAGGCCAAGACAGAGGACCTCACTCGGCAATCGACTCGTCCGAGAAGAAACCGGCCAGCGGCTCTTGTCGACGTCGAGAACCGCCACCGGAGGGCAAGGCCGATGGGAAGCTTGATGTCAAGCCGCGGGCTGAAGCTCGCTTTTTACCGCTCGACGGGCAGAGATGCTCGAGGAGTTCAAGGTCTCGGGAGTTCTTCGATATCCGCAACAAGGACTTTCGATTGGCGGGTAATCAAATCGTTGATTTGATTAAGAAAGAGCGTCCTGAGTGGGATTTGAGCTTTCTCTACAACTCCTCTACTCCGGCCGTCGACGAAGAGATGCTTCCTCCTGCGGCAGGCGATGATGAGCCAGCAGCCGGTGGCGACGAGGGTGGCGACGAGGCTTGAGGAGCTATTTTTCGCCTTTATTGATCCTCCTTTCATTTTTTTTTTTTTGTAATTAACTTTATTTTCTCCCAGACAATTTATTTGTACTTCTACATATTTTTATTTAATAGCAATGGTTTTTGTTCACACCTTTGATTGTTGATCCTCTTGCTACTTTCTTTTTGGGAAGATCTGACGTCGAACTCTTTCAGTGGGATCGTCACCTTAGGAAATTCCTTAGAATTTCACTAAGTGTTACGTCTTTCCTCCTTGGAGGATTTCTGACGTCGAAGTCACCCCTTGGGGTCGTCGTCTTAGGAAATTCCTTGGAATTTCACTAAGTGTTGTGTCTTCATTTTCCCCCGTTTTGGTTAAATACACCCTTGGGTTTTCTTTTAAGCAAACACGTTATTGGGGGATCAATCTATCTCATGCTGCAAAACACATCAATTTATTTCATTTGTAAAGAATGTACAAATATAAAAATGTGTAAACAACTTTATCACTCTTTGGTAGTATATTTTTAGCTGCTCGGCATTCCATGGGTGTTGAACCTTCTTGCCATCGAGGCTCTCTAGGATGTAGGTGCCGAGTCGTAGCGTTTCTCTTATGCGGTAGGGTCCTTCCCAAGTTGGGCCCAGGGGACCAGTATTTTTAGGCTTCGTGCTTTGTGTTACCCTTTTTAATACTAGGTCTCCCGGGGTGAACCTCCTTTACCAAACCTTCTTATTGTAATACCGTGTCGTTCGTTGCTGACAAGCGGCGAGACGCAGCTGGGAGTCGAGTCGTTTTTCTTCCAATAAGTCGAGTCCCCCGTTTAAGCCCTCTGCGTTATCTTCGTCGTTGTGAACAACGGTCCTTAGGGTCGACGTCTCGATTTCTATAGGAAGCACAGCCTCGACACCATACGTCATGGAGAAAGGGGTTTCTCCTGTTGTAGTTCGGCTGGTTGTTCTATATGCCCACAAGACTTTGGGAAGCTCCTCGGCCCATCTTCCTTTCAGGTCGTCGAGCCTTTTCTTTAGAGTATACTTGAGTATTTTGTTGACTGCTTCGACCTGTCCATTTGACTGTGGATGTATCGGCGCCGAGAAGTCTTTTCGGATGCCCAAGCCTTCACAGAATCTGCGTGTTGCGGCATTATCGAACTGCTTTCCGTTGTCGGAGACTATTGAGTGGGGCACCCCAAACCTGCATACAATGTGATCCCATAGGAATTTAGTGCAGGCTGCTTCGGTTGTCGTAGTCAAGGCCTTAGCCTCTGCCCACTTTGTGTAATAGTCCACCGCTACAATTGCGAACCTTAACCCCCCAGGTGCAGGGTGCAATGGTCCGATTAAGTCGATTCCCCATTTGGCGAAGGGCCACGGACTAAGAATGGAGGTCAACTTTTCCGGGGGTGCTCGGGGAATTGTGGCGTACCTTTGGCATCTATCGCATCGCCGGGCGTACTGAAATGCGTCCTTTTTTAGCATAGGCCAGTAGTACCCTTGCCTCAAGACCTTTAGTGCTAGAGATTGTTCCCCGGAATGGTTACCACAGACCCCTTCATGTATCTCTTGAAGGACTTTTTGAGCTTCGGCATCATCCAAGCATCGTTGTAGGGGTGTTGAATAGCCTCGACGGTAGAGCAGGCCGTCGTATAACAAATATCTGGCGGCCCTATACCTGATTCGTCGGGCCTCAACTTTGTTGCTTGGCAGCTGTGCGTCCATTAGGTATTGGATGAGAGGAGTCATCCAATTTTCTCTTTCTTGGACGCTGAGTGTTTTTACAAGTTCCTCGACGGTTGGACGCTCTAGCTCTTCAATGGGTACGACGCCAAGTGCGTCAGCATCCCTCGACGTCGCTAGTTTTGCCAGTGCGTCAGCGTTGGCATTCTCGGTCCTACGCCCCCATCCTTTTCGCCGCGTGCTTGTTATTCTTCCTTGACTTGGGCGACGACCAGCTGGGAGTCACTATAGATGCTGATTCTCTCGATTTTCAAGTGTTTGGCTAAGCGTAATCCGGCAATCAGGGCCTCATATTCTGCTTCATTATTTGAAGCCTTGAATTTAGATATCGTACGCCGAGGAGATTTTGTGACCTTGAGGGGCTGATTAATAGAATGTCGGCCCACGACCCGTTTTTTGACGGCGCCCCATCTCGTAAAGCTTCCATGTCGCATCATTGGCTTCTTCGGATGAGGTGGAAGCAGGCGGTGAGAGAACACAGCTAGGAAGTCGGCGGCGAGCTTGTCCTTTGATCGCGGTCCTCGGCATGTATTTTATGTCGAATATGCTCGATTCTACCGACCACTTGAGAAGTCGTCCGGAGGTTTCCGGTTTTGTAAGGCTTGTCTCGTGGGGTGGTTGGTGAGGACCCGTATTGTGTGGGATTGGAAGTAGTGCGGAGCTTCCTCGAGGCAATCATTAAGGCGAGAGCTAGACGCTCCATCTCGCTGTATCTAGACTCGGCGTCGAGGAGCCTTTTGCTCACATAGTAAATCGGCAATTGCACTTTCCCTTCTTCCCTTATTAAGACGGAGCTCACGGCGTGTTGAGACACGGACAGATACAGGCTGAGTTCTTCGTTGGCGTTTGGTTTCGACAAGATTGGGGGCTTGCCTAAATGTTCTTTTAGTCTTTGAAAAGCTTCCTCGCACTGTGGTGTCCACTCGAAGCGCTTATTTCCTTTCAGCGCGTCGAAGAAAGGAACACATTTGTCTGTAGCCTTTGATATGAATCTATTTAAAGCGGCGACGCAACCTGTCAGCCTTTGAACATCTTTGGGTTTAGTTGGCGATCGCATATCTTGTAAGGCTTTGATTTTCTCAGGGTTGGCTTCGATCCCTCGGCTGCTGACCATGAAACCGAGAAATTTACCCGATCCGACTCCGAAGGCACATTTCTGGGGATTGAGCTTCATGTGGAATTTTCTCAATATTCCGAACATCTCCCCCAGATGGTCGACGTGATGGCTAACCTTGGTGCTTTTTACGAGCATGTCGTCGACGTAGACCTCCATCGTTTTGCCAATTTGTTGAGCGAACATTTTGTTCACTAGCCTTTGGTAGGTTGCCCCTGCATTTTTCAGGCCAAATGGCATTACTTTGTAGCAGTAGAGGCCCCTGTCGGTTATGAAAGACGTGTGCTCCTCGTCGACTGGATTCATGGGGATTTGATTATATCCGGAGTAAGCGTCCATGAAGCTTAACATCTCATGTCCTGCTGTGGCGTCGACCATTTGATCTACCCGAGGGAGGGGGAAGCTATCTTTCGGGCATGCTTTGTTGAGGTCGCTAAAGTCGACGCAAGTTCTCCAGCTTCCGTTAGGTTTGATCACCAGAACCGGATTGGAGATCCATCGTGGATAATGCGCCTCCCTGATGAAGCCATTTTTGATCAATTTATCGACCTCTTCCCTCGGTAGCTTCATACCTTTCGGGTTCATTGGTCGGCGTTTACAAGCTTGGGAGGATACGTAGGATCGACGTTCAAGGAGTGACACATTACCTCGGCGTCGATTCCCTCCATGTCAGAATGGCTCCAAGCGAAGACATCCAGGTTTTGCCTAAGGAATTTCTCAATTTCGATTTTGAGGTCAGGAGTCAAGTTTGAGCCAATCTTCAGCACTTTGATGCTCCCATCTTGGTCGATTTGAACTTCCTCCAACTGTTCGATAGGTTGGGACCAAGTAACTTCCTCTTGAACCCTGGGGTCTATATCTTCGATGAGGCTTTGTTGAACCATCCTCATTTCTTGTCTCCCCGGCTGGTCATATCCACGCAGGGCATCAGAGTATGCAATCCTGGCCTCATATTGATTGCTTTTTATTTCCCCTACGCCATTCGGGGTGGGGAATTTAACTTTTTGGTGGTAGATGGAGGTTACCGTCCTTAGTGCCTGGAGGGTTGGTCTCCCAATGACTGCGTTGTACTGAGAGCCTCCTTTGATGACCACAAAGTTGGCCATTGTTGTTGCCTGCCGGGGCTTCTCTCCGGCGGTTATTGGTAGCCGGATAGTCCCTTGGGGGATGATGGAGTCTCCGGTGAATCCGTATAATGGCCTGCTGGTTCGTTCTAACTGCTCCTTAGGTATTCCCATTTTATCTAAGCAGTCGGAATACAGGAGATCCACCGAGCTCCCATTGTCCATCAGTATTCAACACACAGTGTGGTTTCCGATCACAGCTTCAATCACCAATGCATCGTTGTGGGAAAGTGAACCCCCTGGCGTCATCCTCGTTGAAGGCCACATCGATTAATGGCTGTGCCTTGGGGCTTTAGCGGCGGAGGCGTTCCAAAATCGCTCTTGGTAGACCCCCTTGGCCGTGGGCGTAGTCATGCGCGACCTTGGTGTCTCCTCCTATATAAGGGCCTCGAGGACTGTTGAATGATGCCGACCGGCTCCCGATCTTCTGGCGGTGGTTTTCCTCTCGGCGTCGACCGTCATGTTACCCACCATGGCCGTCGTTACGAGGCCTTGATCGATCCACAATTCCTGCGGCCTTCCCTCGCGGATTATTCTTTCGACTTCATCCTTGAGGTCGGCGCATCATTAGTGTGGTGGCCGACTTAGCGTGGAACCTCATGAATTTCCTCTGGTTCCTTGGCTGGGATCGACCTCATTGGCTCAGTCGGTATGACATGTTTCCATGACCTACCTGGTTAAATATCTCCTCGACGCCTACCGTTAGTTCATGATAGGTGTCATATTTTTGGAACAGCCGAGGCCTGCGGGGATCCTCCTGTCTCGGCTTCTTGGTCTCCGGCATTTTTTGTGTCGAGGTTGGCTGTTTATCGCCGCTTCCTTCCCCTCGACGCTTCCTCCCGTCTGGCCTTGATGGGGCCGCCCCTTGCTCGACCCCCTTTCCTTTATTGGATCTGTGGTCGGGGTCGTTGGCGTCCGCCTCTTCCGTGTTGATGTATCCTTGTGCCCGTACAAGGAACTCTTTGTAGCTGGACGGGGGTTTTCGGTTAAGCTCCCTTTTGAAGGGAGTTGTCTTTTTTATACTTGACAGCGCCCCCATCAGGGCTTCCCTGTCGGTAATATCCATCGCCGCGGGCGACGGCCTCTCCGCACTGGCAAGCCAATCCTCAAATTGCCTCGCTTTGGCTTCCGTATATTGTTGTCGTTTTGTTTTGGGGCACATACTTAACCCCGATGAATTGAGAGAAAACGCCCCTTTAACTCATCCCAGTTGGAGATAGAGTTTGGTTTCGTCCGGAACCATCGTCGGGCAGAGTCGGTCGTGGTTCCGAAGGCTCGCACATGATCTCCTCGACGCATCTGCAGTAAGAGCATGTGTCCCGTACATCTCTAAATGGTCGTTGGGATCTCCTCGTCCGTCATAGGGTGGAATCGACGGTGACTCAGACTTATCGGGAGGGGAGCGCCATTATCTCCGTAGTAAACGGATGGTCGTGGAATGCGCCGGGCGTGATGTCGACGTTCACCACTTCGCCACTGGTCCGATGTTCTTTTTCGTCCCGCAACATCCCTGGTCAGTCTCCTTTCCGGGTTGGCCATGCGTTCCACGAGGGTCCGCGCTTCTTCCGTCGAGACGGCCGAACCAGCAGCTCCTGGTGCTTCCGGCCTTTGAGTGATGGGTCCACCCCTGGCCTGACCGCTTGCCTGTACTGAACCCGAGTCTCCCGGCGGGTTTCCTCCCCGGTTTTGGGGCAGTTCTTCGATGGCTCGGATCCCAGCAGCTCTCAGTCGGCTTCCAGAAGAGTGGGTGGGTCGTGGCCTGGGAGGGCCCTGGCGGTGCTCGCTCTCCCCGGTTCCTTCTTGGACGTGTGGGTATTCGCCGTGATTTGGATTCTCCATTACGGCGGGTCCTTGTGGTCTCGGGGCATCTTTCTAAGGTGGCATGGAGTTCCTTCTGTCGAGTCGCTCCCACGGTCACTAGCCCACGCACCAGCCTCGATTAAAAAGGGTTAGTTGGGCTTGCATCTGCATCGGATCCCGGTCGTGGCGCATCAGGGGGAATTCCATTTAAAATCCGGATGCATATCTCCTTCCATCCTACTATCTCTTTTGATGGAGGGTTGATTGCAGCTTTATATTATTGGGGGTCGAACGCTTTCGATCCCGGTGGAGTCGCCAATTGTTGACGGTAGAATTTCGCCAACAATAAACCGGCCAGATTACCCTTAGTTTCCCTTTGGATTACCGGCGCTTAATGAGTTTATAGACAAAGTGTTTAGTGTTTTCGTGAACTGAATGTAAAAACACAAGAGAAATTTTATAGTGGTTCACTCTTTTGAAATTAGAGTTACATCCATTGTATGATTTATATTGCTTAGAGAGAATTTACAATTTAGACAAACTATCTCTTTTTCCTCTCAAGAACTTGCTTCTTTTCAGTTTACCGACCCCCCATACATTGGGGGTCTCTCTCCTTATATAGCCGGGCTTCCTTCACTGGGGGTTTTCCTCCGTAGGCCTCAGCACTCAAGTGCTTCCCCTTTTTAGGCCCAGTGATAGCCCAGTAGCCCACTAATCAAGCCTTTGTTCACTCTGGCGATTAGTCTTGATCTGACTCTGTGAGTCTCCGTAATGCTTTTGTGTCCCCATGGCGGTTTATAATCTTGCCATTAATCTTGTCGGCGGTCTCCTACCTCCGCCACGCAACCCGCTACGTCTCGACGGGAACATTCCCTCGTCGTTGTCACCGCCTCAGCCTTTTTGTTCTCTTTGAGCGACCCTTCCTGCAGTCGAAGGATCTTAGTGTCTTAGTTCAGGCAAATTGAATCCGTCGACGCCTCATGGAGTTGTCGCTTCAATTTGGACATTGGCCTTGGGCTCGACGGCTGATCCTGAGGTGCCGAAGCGTCGAGAGTAATGCAACTGGCAGAGAGAGAATATCGCCACGTGTCATGATTTTGGTGGTCCACGTCTTCATCGCATTTTCCCACACAACACTGTTGATATTTGTTTTGATTTTTTTTTCTTTTCTTTTTCTCTTCTTTTCCTTTTTCTCCTTCATTACACACGTTTATTTATAAATAAATAAAAAATCTTTTTTTATTCAATTTCTTTTTATTTAGTTTCTTTAGTTTTGAAAGAAAATTTAGGATTTACTTTTATTGTTAATTTTATTTCCCTTTTTTTAGCTTTAGAATTAATTGTGATTTGATTTTTGTAATCTTTTACTTTTTATAATTTAATTTTTCCTTTTATAGTTTTCATTAATAATAGGATTATAATTAGAATTGTAATTAATTGACTATTCTTAATCTAGGAATTTCATAATGTTGTAGATTTAGGCTTTTGACTTTAGGAATAGTTTCCACTGATTAGATTTCATTCCATAATTTATTCAATAAAATTTAGTAATTGATTTTGACGATAATTGTGTGGTTACGTGGAAAGTAGAATCTGAGTGAGTTCTGTCTAGGAAAGTTGGTACTTAAATGGGCCTTACCCCACCAATCTTTTTCTCGAAATTTGCTCTGTCTAGGAGACTATTCATTGAGCCAAGAGCTATAGTCTTTCCTGTGAGCACTCTCAGTGGTTACAATTTACGTTACTATATAATTACTTTCTTTTGTTTTGATTAAAAATTAAAAAAATAAAAAATAAAAAAATTATAAAAAAAGCCTCTTTGGGTGAACGCATCGGTATAGAGACGAACTAGGGAGATTTGCTCAACGTCCAAACTTAAAAACTCCTAGTGAAATTCTTTCTAACTCGTCTTCTACGCCTCCATCTTCACACTCGTCGTTGGAATTCGTACTTCAAAATCTATTCGCAATGGCACAACACGAGGAAGTTCAGCCGAGGACGTTGCAAGATTACTTGTACCCAACGTGCACAGCTACCCAATCTTGCATCATGTTCCTACCGAATGCACCGCCTACGGATTTCAAGCCGTTTATGATTGCACTTCTCCCAACTTTTCACGGGTAAGAGAACGAGAGCCCATATGTACACATCCAGGAGTTTGAAGAGGTGGTGGCCACCTTTCACAGCCATCTTGAGGCTGCAAACACCGTCAAATTGAAGTTTTTCCCTTTCTCTCTGAAAGACAAGGCCAAAAGCTAGTCGTATTCTCTTAGGCCCAGGTCTATTGGTACATGGGAAGAAATGACGACGACATTCTTTAACAAGTATTTCCCACACCATAAGACCAACAATTTGAAATGATAGCTCTCGAATTTCGCTCAAAAAGAAAACTAAACTCTCCGTCAAGCTTGGGAACATTTTAAAGATCTGTTAAATCTATGTCCCCACCTTGGATATGAGAGTTGGCATCTCGTAAGCTATTTCTACGATGGACTCACAATCTGAGAGCACCAATTTGTTGAGATGATGTGCAATGGAGAATTTTTCCAGAAGGATCCTGATGAAGATATCGAGTACCTAAATGAGTTAGCTGAGAAAGCTCATACTTGGACTGGATCAAGTGCTACTGAGAGCACCAGTAGGTCCTGACCAGCTAGAGTTTATCAACTGAGAGAAGAGGATAGCCTCAAGGCTCAACTTGAAGTTTTGACGAAGCAAATCGAGACCCTCAAAAGTAAAGATAGTAAAGGAATCCACATGGTGGCGAGGACAAAGGCACATGAGCCATGTTTCATTTGTGGTGGAGAAGGCCATCTAGCTCAAGATTGCCACAATTTAAGTGAAATGAGAGGGGTATATGAGGAGTAGTGCAACACTTTGGGCGATCTGAGAAAACCATATACACCTTTCTCGGAGACTTACAATCCTGGTTGGAAAAATCACCCGAACTTCAGTTGGAGAGATCCAAACCAACATGCACAATCATCTAAAAGGCAATGGAGATCAGAGCAACAATCTCAACCACCAAGGACATATTTTGTGCCTTAGAATAACATGCAGCCGAAAGGAAATTCTCTAGAGGATACCCTAAAAGCTTTTATGGATGCGCAAAATAAGACGAATCAAAGGGTTGATTCAATGCTCACGCAGCTGGTGGAAGAGAATAAGGAAATCAAAATTCAGATCACAAAGCTGACAGAAGCTTTAACCGTTCAGGAGCGTGGTAAATTTCCATCACAAGCCCAGTCCAATTTGAGAGGACAACACATGGCTCAAACTTCCAACTCTGAAGGTCAAAATATCAAGGAAGTTAATGTCGTCTCTACTTGAAGTGGTATGAATTTTGACACACCATCGACAAGTACAACCACTCTGAGTAATGAAGAATTGGCTCAGGAGAAAGAAGAGCCAACAAGAATTCTGGTAAAAGTGCATTTCCCCTAAATTCTGGAGTCAATATAGAGATTTTTTATTCGATCCTTTTATTTTGTGAATCCAAACTTGAATTGGTGAACGAAACATTAGGGATTCTCGACATCTTACTATTTTTACTACTGAATTTCTTTTACACAAATCTTCTCTCCCTTTTATTTGCAACAAAGTCTACAAGAACTCTACTTTTTTCTTTAATTTACTTGTTATTTATTTTTCTCTAACGCTCTTATTCTACTAATCTTTCTTGTTATTTTGTTATCTCTCTGTGGATACAACTGCCTTTCTGTGCTACAATTGACCGCTTGTGAACATCACTTTTGGGCGTTAATCAGAACCCCTGTGGGGAAAACTAATAGGATGCTAGAGGCTGAACTTTGAATGGTTCTATTGTGGTTTTATGAAATTCACCTTACTCTTTCTAAACTCAATTTCGCAAAAAAATATTGGGGTTTGTTTGGAAATTATATAATGTTGTCTCTTTAAAATGATTTTAACACTATTGTGTGTTTAATTGCTTTCGTATTCCACGTTTAAATTTCTAAACAAGCGTCCACATCACCAACCCCTATTTGGGGGCATGACAACATTGTACCATAGCCTTTTGTTTTTAAGTACTTTGGGATTGTGCATACATGAATGACATCAGGAAACTACTAAAATAGTCTAGTTTCTTTTCAATCAAGAGAATGTCACTGCGTTGTAGAACCGCTAATCCACTGGTAGTGCTAAATGAGGAGTTTATGGATGCAATGTATTCCACCTTTCAATGGATGGCTACTCGAGCCCAAAATGATCATCCGGTTCAGGACAAAAAGCAGTGTTCCATCCTTGAGTTCAGACGTGGATCAATCCCTATATTTAATAGAGAGGGTGGGCCATAAGAGGCAGAGTACTGCTTTGAATCCATCTCGAAACACCTAAACACCATGGGAGTACCTGAAGAATATCGAGTGGAGTTTGCAACATATAAGTTTGAAGGTCAAGCTAGCACTTGATTAAAACACGTCTGGAGGATGCATGATGCGGGGACTATGAATTGGGACCAGTTCGAAGAACTTTCCAATGAACAATATTTTCCCTAAAGCTACCGTGATGAGAAAGCCATGGAATTCATGGGGCTACAACAAAGGGAGATGAGCGTAAGAGAATGTTAAGTTAAGTTTAATGGCCTATCCCGATTTGCCTCTTCCTTGGTGGAATCAGAACACGTGAAGTGTCTTAAGTTTGAAAGAGGTCTCAAAAGTACAATCTGGAAATTGTTGGTAGCTCTAAGGCTTCACGTTTATCGAGACTTGGTAGCAGCAGTGATAACTGTTGAGCAAGACAATGTGGCCTATCTTCAAAGTAGAGAAGCCGTAAACAGAGCATTAGGAGGACCTCAGCGGAATACTAGGAAGAATCGTAACCAGGGCAAACTAGTGGGGATGCAATGAGTGGAAGTATTGGTGCTTCAAGAAGCAGTGGGAGTGGACCATACAAGTACGTATGTCATCATTGTGGACAACTCTGGCACATAAAGAGGAACTGTCCCAACAGGAACCAATGGTCGTTCCAATAAACTCAAAGGGACATCACTTATAGGCAAGACCGGCCTCTACAATTTGTGCCACCTTTCCAACCACAGTTGCTAGCTTCGAATTAGATGTCATTTCTTCCTGCACTAGCTTACAGTCCACCAAATTATTCACAGTTCCAACTTCAAGCTTTAGGAATAGTGAAATCTCCTCTGTCACAAGAGTACAGGTCAGGAAATTAGAGGTCTAGCGACAATGAAAGGGGAAAAGGAAAGGCACAAGGTCAAGCCTATGCCATGATAGGAGGTAGCTCTGGAGCACAAGCGGGGAATACAGTTGTTGATGGTATGATTCTCATCTCACACTCTTTAGCCCGAGTCTTGTTTGATACGGGTGCTACGCAATCCCTCATATCAAAATCTCTTACGATAACTTTGGGCCTATAACCCGAGAACTTAAAAATTCTGATGTATTTGAATTCTCCACTTGGATGTGTGGAAGTGGCTAGTATGTGTAAATTGTGCAAAATCACGATCGGAGGTGAACGACTGAGAGCGAATTTAATCATTTTGTTCATAAATTTGTTTGATGTGGTGCTCAGAATGGATTGGTTGTCAAAGTACGGTGTAGTTGTCAATTGCTACCATAGGAAAGTGACCCTCATTGCCAGTTATGGAGCACTAGTCACTTATCAAGGGGGCATAAACCCAGTTTTAGAGGAATGACTGTTGAAGCATAGTGTTAGAGGATGGTGAAACCTAGCTCACTTTTCTTTCCTCCTCACTTTAGAAGGTGAACCCAAGGTGACCAGAGAAAATACTAAAATCCCCGTAGTGGACGAGTATATAGATGTATTTCCTGAAGAATTGCCCAGTTACTACCAGATCAAGAAATAAAATTATGTATCGATCTACTTCTAGGAACAACTCCTATCTGCATCGCTCCTTATCGAATGGCGTCTATCGAGATGAAAGAGTTGAAGAAGCAACTCGGTGAGTTAGCAGAGAAAGGGTATATCAGAAATAGCACTTCCCCATGGGGTGCACTCGTATTGTTTATAAAAAAGCACGACAGATCACTTCAGTTATGTATCGACTATCGGCAATTGAATAGAGTAACCATGAAGAACAAGTATCCATTACCAAGAATCGATGAGTTGTTCGATCAATTGGGAGGATCATGGTATTACTCTAAGATTGATTTGAGATTTGAGTACCATCAACTTAAAGGACTTCTCAAGCATTGAGGCCTTTTGGGTTGACGAATGCTCCCACAGCTTTATGGACCTAATGAATCGAGTCTTCCGACCTTACTTGGATCAATTTGTGATAGTTTTCATTAACGACATCCTGGTTTATTCAAAGACCTAGGAAAACCACGAGCAACATCTCGAGGATCGTTCTCTAGACTCTTCGTGAGCATCGCTCTACACAAAGAAGGTAAAGTGTGATTTACGGTTAACGGATGTCAAGTTCCTTGGACATGTTATATCTGGACAAGGAATCTTAGTGGATCCTTCAAAGATTGAAACTGTGCCTTTAGGCTGCAATAGGAATGACTAAAGAACGTAGTTGAAATATGAAGTTTCCTAAAACTTTTCGAGTATTATCAACGTTTTGTAAAGGACTTCTCAAGCATTGATGCTCCAATGACTCGATTGACCAAGAAAGAAGTCAGATTTGAATGGGATACTAACTCTGAACATGTTTTCCAAGAATTAAAGACTAGATTGATGAAGGCACCAGCCCTGACCATATCAAATAGCGAGGAGCCATATGAAGTGTATTCTGACGCGTCAAGACGAGGACTTGGATGTGTTCTAATTTAAGAAGGACGTGTTGTCACTTATGCATCTCGTCAACTGAAGCCTCATGAGTAGAATTATGTAACTCATGACTTGGAGTTAGCTGCAGTAATTTTTGCTCTCAAAATATGGAAATGTTATCTTTATGGAGCAAAATTCTAGATCTTCTCTAACCATAAGAGTTTAAAATACTTGTTTACTCAAAAGGACTTATGGATGGAGTACATAGAGGATTATGATTTTACCCTGCAGTATCATCTTGGAAAAGCCAACGTGGTAGCAAATGCCCTCAACAGGAAGACTTCAGGAATTCTCGCATCTTTGGCTTTAGAGGATTGGAATTGGACTGAAACAATAGGCAATTATAATTTCTAGTATTATAAGGATTATAATCAATCTTTGGTCTATAACTTGGTTTCTATGCCAGCTCTAGTACAACAGATCAAGCAGAACCAATGGCAGGATTCGTATCTTCAAGGAGTTTGAATTCGAATTTAGAATGGAGAGCAACTCAATGATTGGAATATCCAGGAAGATGGAACACTTTATTTCAAAAAATACTTAGCTGTTTCTAAAATGGTTGAGATAAAGAAGGTAGTCCTTCACGAGGCTCACAAATCGCGGTTTTCTATTCATCTTGGGAGTACAAAGATGTATCATGATCTCAAGAGGCAGTATTGGTGGAGAGGTATGAAGAAAGATGTTCACAAATAAGTGTCAGAATGTGTGACTTGTCTTCGAGTTAAAGCTGAACATCAGAAACCTATTGGAGATCTGCAACCTCTTCCTGTTCCTAGATGGAAATGGAAACACATTACGATGGATTTTCTCATGGGATTGTCGAGAACGGAGCAGAGGCCTGATGCTATTTGGGTCGTTGTGGATAGACTGACGAAGTCTGCGCACTTCATACCGTTTTATGCAACGTATTCCAGGAAGATTCTAGGAAAGTTGTACCTAGAACACATCGTTAGGCTTCATGGAGTCCCATTATCCATCACATCAAATCGTGATACTCGTTTCAATGTAAAGTATTGGAGAAGTTTTCAGGAAGCCATGGGGACATAGTTGAATTTCAGCACTGCTTTTCATCCTCAGATCGATGGACAGTCTAAAAAAGTTATTCAGATTCGGAGGATATGCTCCGTGCTTGTGTTCTTGACCGCTGCAGTGGAAACTAAAAAGAAGTCTCCATCTAGGCGAATTCGCCTACAACAACAAATATCAATCAAGCATTGGTATGGCACTGTTTAAGGCTATATATGGCGGACCTTACAAATCACCAGTTTGTTAGCTCAAGCCAAAGGATCAACTTACTCTTGGACAAGATGACATCCAAGAAAACAACAAGAAGATAGTCCTTATTTAGGAACAATTGTTGACAGCTTAGAGTTGTCAGAAGAGCTATGTTGGCGTAGACCTTCAGAGTTTCAAAAAGTCAATTTTGTTTTGTTGAGAGTTTCTCCATGTAAAGGAATCACTCGTTTTGGTGTGAAAGAAAAACTTGCACCAAGGTATATAGGCTCATTCCAGATCGTGCAACGAGCCGGTGTCATTGCTTATTGTCTCACTTTGCTACTTGAGTTGTCTCATGTGCATGATGTATTCCATGTCTCTATGCTTTGCAAGTGTCAATTTGATCTGGAAGACATTGTGCAATGGTACGATGTTCTAATTCAGTATGACACAACTTACGAGGAAGCACCAGTTCAGATTCTTGACCGGAAGATGAAAAGTTTACGCCGTCGTGAGATTCTGCTAGTGAAATTATTGTGGTAACATCATGGTGTTGAGGAATTGACAATGGGAACTAGAAATAGCAATGCAAGAACAATATCTGCATCTATTCTTATCTTGAGGTAAACTCTAATTTCGAGGATGAAATTCCTATAGGGGGTAGAGCGGTAATAACGTGAAGAATTAAACAGGTTTAAATATGTTAATTGTGATTTCTTAGCATGCCTAATATTGATTTTTCTTAATTAATCATGACATTACAAATTTTAATTACTTTCATCTCTGAGAATACCCTTTAATATTTTACCCCTTCTTTTCTTTTCTTTTTTCCTTTTTCTTTTTCTTTTCTTTTTTTCTTTTTCCTTTTTCTCTCTCTCCTTTCCCATTTATTTCTTCTCTTTCCCCGCTTGCCCCTTACTCTCTCTCTTTCTTTTTCTTCTCTCTCTCTCCTTTGTTTCCTCTCACGCAGACCTCCCCTCTCTCTTTTTCGCTTAACCGTCGGTCACTGATAACTCTAAGAAATTAGAGTTATCCACTGGTTTTATAGCTGAAAAGTTGTGTGTCTTTGAGTAGTTTTTCTCATTTATTGTTTGTTTTAGAATAGATTTGTAGAATTGCATTCACCTTGGTCTAATTTCGTATTGTTGTCTTCTTTGGGTAAAAGCTGGTCATTTGAGTGTAAAATGAGGTAAAACAACAAGCTAATCTTTGTGTATCTCTTTGCAGAAATTGTTGGCCCAAAATGTTTGCAAACACTCTTGGCGACATTCGGGATTAGCCGGCAGCTCATTGACGCCGGGCCGAGCTGGGAAAAAAGCCGACAGAGGAATCCGTGTGAGCTGGCTAAGGAAGTGTCAAGTGGGTCCACAAAGCACCTCAAGAAGGACACCTCAGCCCTTGTGTTTGCCCTAGAAGGGAATGATTCTCTCAGACAATTGGGCAGCCGCCAGGGGAGAAAATGAGGAAGAGAGAGAATTGGGCAGTGATATAAAAAGAAAACAAGAGGCTCAAAAAGGGTACGCAATAGCCTAGAGTACCATTATTCCGTAAAACACAAAAAAGAGACATTCCAGAGAGGAAAAAGCTTCGGAGAAAAAGCTGAAGAAACGTGAATCTCAGCCTAGGAGGATTATACAACGCAGAGAGAGAGAGAGCTGGAGTTGGAGAACATTCTTGGCTGGTCACAGAGGAATCCAGCTCCAGCCGAACTTGCTCTTCTTCTGTTAGCTTAATTATCTTTGTCATTTAGCTCCTGATTTTAACTATGGATTGTATTGAAGCTTTGGATCTTGTAATTATCACTATGAACTAAGTTGTTGTAGCTAGGTTTGCTAATGGAACCAATATTGTAAGAATGACAAGTGGTTTCTGAGAATGCTATTAATCTACTATTCCTGTTCATTCATGTGAGCTAAAATCTATTTCTATTCTTGACTGGCCATCAACTTTAGGATACAAGATTAAGATTAATATTGGAAGGGTTAGTTTTAATCGGATTAACATGAATGATGCTTGTTCAATATGCTTGTTGAGTATTTGATTAGTGGATAGTATAGGAATATATTATTCACCTAGCACAACCCAATGAAACCCGAGCTCAATCTGCGATCCTTGAGCTGGATCCACACAGGAATGTGCTGGAAATAGCTTAAAGGATCCCAGCCATAATCAATTCGGAAGAACTTTATGCACCAACAAGTTTACATTGATTGGGATAGTAGAATCTTTGCAAAGATTCTGTGACATTCTAGTCGGACTTGCAATAGAGGGAAGTTAGCGGCCTAGCTCGTTTTTACCATTAATTTTACATCTCATCCTTACATTCTTGTTACTTTTAGCTATATTGATTACGCTTAGCGTGCATTTTAGTTACTTACAACATTTTAGTGAATTTTTGCCACAATCATTCTTTACTTGTTTTAGTTAAACATATAACTCTCAACATTTATTTTAGTGATTCATTCCTCGTGGGATCGATATCCGTACTTGTGTACACTTTATTACTTGTAGCGACACGTGCACTTGCGAGCATAAATAACCACGCAACAAGTTTTTGGCGCCGTTGCCGGGGAATAGAAATCATTAAAGTATTTGTAGGAGTTAATTTTTGTTTTTCGTTTATTTACCTTTTTATCTCATTCATTTGGCTCTTAATTCCTCAGGTTAGTAAGTTACTTGTATGAATCCACCGCAAGACCTGGAGTTACTGCCTTTGGACCCTGAAATTGAAAGAACATTCCGAGCTAGGAGGAGGGAACAACAAGGACTAGCAGGAGTGAGAGATATGGCAGAAGGGGCAGCAGGAAACAACGGGCAGCAAGTAATTGCTAACAACCCTGTTCCACAACCAGAGCCGATGGATGATAGAAACAGGGCCATTCGGGACTACGCAGTGCCCATTTTGCATGGACTCAACCCTGGTATCGTGAGGCCAACAATCCAGGCACCTCACTTTGAGCTAAAACCCGTGATGTTTCAAATGCTCCAGAACGTGGGGCAGTTCAGTGGAATGGCAACGGAAGATCCTCACATCCATCTCAGACAATTTATGGAAGTGAGTGATGCTTTTAAGCTTCCGGGGGTGACTGAAGATACATTGAGGCTGAAGCTATTCCCCTATTCCTTGAGGGATAGGGCAAGAGTGTGGCTGAATTCCTTGCTTTCGGATTCAGTGACAACATGGGATGAGTTGGCAGAAAAATTTCTCATGAAATACTTCCCTCCAACTAAGAATGCTAAGTTGAGGAATGACATTACCTCATTCCTACAAGCAGATGGGGAGTCATTGTATGAAGCGTGGGATAGATTTAAGGAGCTACTGCGGAAGTGCCCTCATCATGGGATCCCCCACTGGATTCAAATGGAGACATTCTACAATGGTCTCAATGGGCAAACACGGACTATAGTGGATGCCGTAGCAGGAGGAGCTATTTTGGCCAAGTCTTATAATGAGGCATATGAGATTTTGGAGAGGATGGCCAACAACAACTATCAATGGCCAACCGAGAGGCATGGAGCAAGGAAGGCCACTGGAATTCACGAGCTTGACGCTATCACGGCACTCTCAGCTCAGATGTCATCCTTGACAAATATGGTAAAGGCGTTAAATCCACCGGCAGGGGTAAATGCAATGCACACTACTGGTTTTTCATGTGTTTACTGTGGAGATAGCCACCAATATGATGATTGTCCATCAAACCCTGCCTCTGCGTGCTATGTTGCTAATTTCAACAGGGGTGCTCCTCATTACTCAAACCCTCATCACCAAGGGATGAGGCAACAATCAAACTATGCATGGAACAATCAAGGAGCAGGAACTAGTCAGCCCAATGCTTACCACAAAAGCACCTACCCACCTGGATATCCACCACAACAACAACAAAGAATTCAACCCGTGGAACAATCTAGCTCTTTGGAGGGCTGGTTGAAAGAATTTATCTCAAGGAGTGAAGCCAAACTCCAGAGCCACGATGTTTTGCATTATGAATTTGGAAAATCAGGTTGGGCAGCTAGCAAGTTCTCTCAACAACAGGCCCCCAGGTGCTCTACCAAGCAACAATCAAGATCCACGAAGAGACGGAAAGAACATCGCAAGGCGATCACACTAAGGTGTGGAAAAGAGTTGGAATCAAAGGAAAACCTCTGGTTGCTAACACAGAGCCCACTTCAATCCAAGGGGCAGAAGAAAACACCGCCACATGAAGAACAAAACCGGAGTAAGAAATCGACTCTGAAGTCCAGAATGTTTCAAAGATTCCCGCAAAGATTCTGGAGCAACCTGAAACCCGAACACCAAAGTGACAGTATCCACCTCTTCCATTCCCACAGCGCTTCCAAACAACAACAAGATAGGCAGTCCATGAAGTTCTTAGATGTTTTGAAGCGACTACACATCAACATACCACTAGTGGAAGCCTTAGAACAAATGCCAAGCTATGCTAAGTTCATGAAGGATCTCGTGACCAAGAAACGCAGGCTTGGAGAGTTTGAAACAGTGGCTTTGACCGAAGAATGCAGTGATATTCTGCAGAACAAACTCCCGCCCAAGCTAAAGGATCCAGGAAGTTTTACTATTCCATGCTCCATTGGAAACCAATACTTTGGAAGAGCATTGTGTGATTTGGGGGCTAGCATAAATTTAATGCCAATGTCCATCTTCAAGAAGTTGGGTATTGGAGAAGCAAGGCCAGCCACAGTATCCTTACATACTTGGCGATAGGTCAGTGCAACTCCACCTGAAGGAAAGATAGAGGATGTACTGGTAAGGGTGGACAAGTTCATTTTTCCTGCTGACTTTATTATTCTTGATTATGAAGCAGATAGAGAAGTGCCCATAATTTTGGGGAGGCCCTTTCTTGCAACTGGCCGCACCTTGATTGATGTCCAGAAAGGAGAATTAACCATGCGGGTGCAAGAAGAACAAATCACCTTTAATGTGTTCAAGGCAATGAGATTTCCGAGTGAATCTGAAGAATGCTCAGCCATCTCAGTTATTGACTCTCTGGTGGCTGAAACACTTGAGCATGAAGGAGTTGACAGTAATGGAGAAGAGGGCGTTGAGCAAGTAGAATGGGTGGGAGCAAATGTGACAATGCCGTGCCACACAAGGAAGTTTGAGTCTCTGGACCTGACTGAACGGAAACACCAGCCCACTCAGCCCTCAAGCATAGAGCCGCCAGTCCTAGAGCTTAAGCCTTTGCCTCTGCACTTGAGGTATGCCTACCTAGGAAATTCTTCTACACTTCCGGTCATTATTTCTGCTTTATTGACGCAGGAACAAGAGGGTAAGCTGATAGAGGTTTTGAGAGAATCTCAAGGAGCCATTGGCTGGACTATAGCGGATATAAAAGGCATCAGTCCCGCTTTTTGTATGCACAAGATTATCCTAGAAGATGAAAAGAAGGGGTCTATAGAAGGACAAAGAAGGATGAACCCAATCATGAAAGAGGTGGTCAAAAAGGAGGTGATAAAGTGGCTAGACGCAGGGATCATTTATCCAATCTCGGATAGTGCTTGGGTGAGCCCAGTGCAGTGTGTTCCTAAGAAAGGGGGGATCACGGTTGTTGAGAACGAAAAGAATGAGTTGATCCCCACAAGGACAGTGACAGGGTGGCGGATTTGCATGGATTACAGGAGGCTCAACAAGGCCACCAGGAAAGATCATTTCCCACTGCCCTTTATTGACCAAATGTTAAATAGGCTGGCGGGTAAGGAGTTTTATTGCCTATTGGACGGGTATTCCGGGTATAACCAGATTGTGATTGCGCCGGAGGACCAACACAAGACTACTTTCACGTGTCCATTTGGCACGTTTGCCTTTAGAAGAATGCCATTTGGACTTTGCAATGCCCCAGCCACTTTTCAGAGATGCATGCTGGCCATTTTCACTGATATGGTGGAGCGGTATTTGGAGGTTTTCATGGATGACTTTTCAGTTTTTGGGAAGGATTTTGATGAATGCCTCATGAACTTGGCCAAGGTCCTAAAGAGATGCGAAGAGACTAACTTAGTCTTGAACTGGGAGAAATGCCACTTTATGGTCAATGAGGGAATAGTCCTTGGACATAGGGTCTCACGGGATGGTTTAGAGGTTGATAAGGCCAAGATTGCTGTGATTGAAAAGCTGCCAGCACCGACCAATGTGAAAGGGCTTCGAAGTTTTCTTGGACATGCAGGATTCTATAGGAGGTTCATTAAGGACTTCTCAAAGGTGTCAAAGCCTCTTTGTAGTCTTCTCGAGAAGGATAGCAAGTTTATTTTTGATGAGGCCTGCTCACTAGCCTTTGCCGAATTGAAGAAGAGACTTATTTCAGCCCCTATCATCACAGCACCTGATTGGTCTCTTCCTTTTGAAGTAATGTGTGATGCTAGCGACTGGGCAGTGGGGGCAGTTCTCGGGCAGCGCAGAGAGAAGGTTTTTCACTCGATTTATTATGCAAGTAAAACTCTATCTGGAGCTCAACTAAACTACACTGTGACAGAAAAAGAGTTGTTGGCAGTTGTATATGCATTTGATAAATTTCGAGCTTACTTGATAGGAACAAAGGTCACGGTTTTCACGGATCACTCAGCCATCAAATATTTGATGGAAAAGAAGGATGCAAAGCCACGGCTAATCAGGTGGGTGCTACTACTTCAAGAATTTGATTTGGAGATCAAGGACCGGAAAGGCACTGAGAACCAAGTGGCTGATCACTTGTCTCGGCTTGAGCCAGCAGAGGAAGGAGCCACCACGGAGATCATAACTGAAGTGTTCCCTGATGAGCAGTTGTTTGCGGCAACCCAGGCACAAATACCTTGGTTTGCCGATTATGCAAATTTCCGGCAAGTGGATGGCTTCCCGGATATGACCAGCCCGGTGAGAGGAAGAAGTTTCTTCATGATGTCAAGAGCTTCTACTGGGATGAACCGTATTTGTACAAGCATTGTGCCGACCAACTTATAAGAAGGTGTGTACCAGAAGAAGAATTGGAGGGCATTCTTCAAGGGTGTCATTCTTCTCCCTATGGTGGTCACTATGGAGGCCTGAGGACAGCTGCTAAGATTTTACAATCTGGTTTTTATTGGCCAACGATCTTTAAGGATGCTCATGCTTTTACATTGAGATGTGACAGGTGCCAAAGAACCGGGAACATATCAAGGAGGAATGAGATGCCCTTAAACAATATCTTAGAAGTGGAACTGTTTGACGTTTGGGGTATGGATTTTATGGGCCCCTTCCCTGTGTCATTCGGCAACCAATACATCCTAGTGGCTGTGGACTATGTGTCAAAATGGGTGGAGGCAATGGCTTCACCCACGAATGATGCTAAGGTGGTGCTGAAATTCCTCCAGAAGTATATTTTCACTCTCTTCGGAACACCCCAAGCTATTATTAGCGATGAAGGAACGCACTTTTGCAACAAATACTTGGGGCAACTACTGGCCAAGTATGGTGTCAAGCACAAGGTAGCCACAGCCTATCATCCGCAGACCAGTGGGCAGGCCGAGCTATCAAATAGAGAAATCAAGCGCATACTAGAGAAAACAGTGAACCCGACTCGAAAGGATTGGTCGGTGCGCTTGGATGATGCATTATGGGCTTTTCGAACAGCCTTGAAAACACCCTTAGGAATGTCCTCATATAGGCTGGTCTATGGTAAGGCATGTCACTTGCCTGTGGAACTAGAGCATAGAGCATTTTGGGCTCTCAAGAAGCTGAATCTTGACTGGCAAGCTGCAGGGCAGAGTAGATTGTTGCAACTAAATGAGCTTGATGAATTCCGGCTACAAGCTTATGAAAGTGCTCGGCTATACAAAGAGAATACCAAGAAATGGCATGACAGCAAAATCTTGCCTAGAACGTTTGAAGTGGGGCAGCAAGTTCTCTTGTTCAACTCCAGGTTGAAGCTTTTCCCAGGAAAGCTTAAGTCTCGTTGGTCTGGGCCTTTCACAGTCTCTAAGGTATTCCATTATGGAGCAGTGGAGTTGATTGAGAAGGATTCGGCAAGGAAATTCACAGTGAATGGACAGCGGCTAAAGCATTATTGGGGAGGTCCAGTGGATCGTTGCAAAACGACCATCACTCTGCAGGAAGCTTAATTCTCAATCAGGGAGGTAGTCAGGCTGATGACTCAAAAACAAGCGCTTATGGGAGGCAACCCACTGTTTTTGTTCTTTTGTTTTTGTTTATTTACGCCATCTGCATTGATTTTCTAATTTGAACCGTGATTCATTGAGTAGCGGGATGAGTAAGAGTCAATCCGTGCGAGAAGCGCGAGAAAAAAAAAAAAAAAAAAAAAAAAAAGAGCCAGATGCCACGAACTGCCGAATTCTGCAGCAACATTCTCAACAAAAAAAAAAAAAAAAAAAAAAAAAAAAAAAAAAATGACAATGTGTTTAGACAGCTCTCCCTAAGCCCTAACTCACCCGTATAAATACCCTCCTGCCTCTTTGCCAACTACCACATCCACGGCCACTTCCCTCATTTCCACCATTTTTTTTCCCCCAATTCCGCCACTAACTCTATCGTGCACTCTCAACCGCAGACGTTGTTCAAGAGCTCCTCTCGTCCGGCTTTACTACTTGGCACAGCAGGTGTTTGAGGAAACAACCAGTCGCCGGCCACAGAGAAGCTCCATTGAGGTTAGTAAGAGATTCTTCTGCAAACTCTGTGCATTCTAAAAAGGATTAATACTAGCTAGGCGGTGGAATAGAGTTTGGGGGAGCAATAGACTTGAGAATATTTGCTGTGAGAGAGGGATTTGGCGGGTAGGGCAGGCGGCGGGTGTGAAATTTGGATTTGGCGGTTGAGATCATAGAGAGGGGATTTGACAGCAAGATGCTGTTTAAGAGCAGAGCACGCCAAAGGGAAGGGAGTGCAAATTCAGGTAGATCTTGACATGGCCTGCTTGGTAGCCCCGAGAAAAGGATGAAATAAAAATTTGTGTCCCCAAGAGCTGAAGAAATAGGTTTGACCAGTGCATGACTGAGAGGCATTATACATGGAAAGGGGTTTGTGTACAAGCGGGGGCGCCCAGGATACCCCAGTTTTATTCATTAGTCATCTCTGCATTAAATGGCATGCATTTGCCAAAGCCATCCCAGCACCGTGCAGCCTGGGTGGCTAGATGTTTTACGCAAATTACGATGACACAGACCCCGACAGTCTTTGTCCGAGGACGAGTAGTCCCTTCACATCCATGACAATTAACAAAGATTTACGACTTGCGGATGTCGAGGATGATTTCAAGGACTTGTGGATGGTCCTAGTGACGACCGGTTGAACCCGAAATTATGGAGGAGCTACGTATTGAGTGGCACCCAATGAGGAGGGCTACAAGAGGGTCGATGACTTTTCCAAGAGAGAGCCTCCAGCCGGGACCAAAGATTTGGTATCATTTTCTAAGGTTCCGGCTGATGCCCTCATCTCATTACCGATCTGTGCACAAAGAGAGAGCTATTTTGCTGCACTGTATGATGACGGGGAGGCCTTTAAACGTGGGGCGGATGATACGCCAACAGGTGGGAGTCTGTGCAGGGCGTAACAGTGGGGGATTATGGTTTCCCTCGCTGATCGCACAATTGTGTATCGCGCATGGGGTGGTTGTTGAAGAAAGCGAGACAAAGGAGCAGCCGGTCGCAGCCATCTCCACAAATGCCCTTGCATGGCTCCTGCAGAATGACGTGCAGGAAGAAGATGATGGTGCTCCTGCCCCAACACCTAATGCACCTGACCAGGGAGCGCCTGCTGCTGCACAAATCAACCCTGACGTCATTGCAAGCCTGAACCGCATGGAGCAGCGCCTCAGCCAAATGGAGGTACTTCAATATGACTCTGTACAACAAATGAGGGAATTCTGGAAGTACACAAAACAGAGGGACTTGGCTCTCCAGAAACATTATAGAGCCAATTCCAAGAGATTCCATTCCTTCCCAGTCTTCCCTCAGAGCTTGTGCAGTTCTTCCTCCGGAGATGAGGAGCCTAGCCCTGTGGAAGAGGCAGCACCGCTTTCTCCAGCCTCATCTTCGTCCGATCACCAGCATCCTGAGGAGGCCGCTGTGCCCCACCACCAAGACAAAGGAAAAGCTGCTGCACCTGAAGCGTCAACCAGAAGAATGACGCTGAGGAGTGGAACGAATTGGCGGTGGAGAGGGTGATTATGGCAGCACGAAAACAGGGCAGTCCTTCCTCCTTTATAACTCTTGTCTTTATTTCATTGTCGCGTATCTTTAAATTGTTAGTTGTTTTAATTTTCACTGTCATGTGTTAATGTGTTAGCCTCGCCTTTGCTTAATTGTGTCTTTATGCATACTTTGTGATTAAATAAAATAAAATAAAATAAAAAGAGAGTGATTCTCTCTAGAAGTGCAGTTTATAGGATGATTATATATGATTCAGCCTTGTGTTAATTCGAGACTATGTTGATTGATTCTCTTGGCTTGTGATTTCTTCTTTTCATTATGCACTACCTTGTGTTATTGAATCGGTGTTTTACTTAGGGAAAGATCTTGAGCATGCTTCTCATTTTCAAAATAGTTTCAGCCCCCTAGATTTTGCTTGATAACTCTTGAGGCGACTTTCGAATTAGCACTTTACCGAGGGAATGATTTAGGCCATTTTTTCGATAGTTTGAGCTTTGCACCTCGTAACGTAGCTTTTACCTCCCCATTGTAAATCCCTAGCTTCATCCACTTACTCACCCTCTTTTGTTTCATTGCTCCTTCCTTGCCTCCCCTAGATCATTGAGGACAATGCTCATTTTGAGTTTGGGGGCAGGGAGAGCTTAAGCTCTTAAGGTCTTGTTCTTTGTTAAAAAAAAAAAAAAAAAAAAAAAAAAAAAATTTCTTTCTCCGCTACTTGGGAATACTTAGTAACCAGGGGTGAGCATGAGCCCCATGTTCACTTTTGCGTCAAACGGTAGACCTAGGCAAGAGCAAGTAAAAAAAAAAAAAAAAAAACAAAATCTATCTTTGCTCCGCTGCTCTGGAACACTTAGTAACCAGGGGTGAGCATGAGCCCCATGTTCACTTTTGCGTCAAACGGTAGACCTAGGCAAGAGCAAGCAAAAATAAAATAAAAAAAAAAAGAGAAAAGCGCCTTGAGTTGAATCTTGCTGAGTAACCGGGTGACTTCATCACCAATGTTGGCATTCGCGTAAAAAGGTAAGTTGGCAACTCTTGGTAGATATAAAAAAAAAAGAAAAGAGAAAAGAAAAGCAGTGAGTATAATAAGAGGGCGTCCAAAAGCAAATATAGTGGATAAAAGAAAGCAAGGTGTGAGTTTGGGGGAATTTCATGGAAAGGTGTTTGAAGGAGAGTTGAACCAAAATATCATTTCCCATCCTACCTTTGCCTTAGCCTAACAGTAAAAATCCAATGAAGTCCTATTGACCTTTGGTGATGTGTTGATTCTTAGTAGTGGAGAGAGCTTTGAAAAGCAATCTCATGGGGTTTGAACTTAAAAGAGCTTTTAGAAACTGCATGCACACGGTCCCAACTAGTTTGACATTGGTGATTTGGCACTAGGTTGCTCACACACACACAAGAAAGGTCCAAGCAGAGAAGGAGCAATCTCATGTTATGAAATCAACACTTGGCTGGCATTCTTGTTTCTCTTAGGGCTGCACTTCTAATCCGTGTTTAAAGAACTTGAACTTTTTAAGAAAAATTAATCACAGAGTATGCATTAGTTCTCTTTTCTGTTTTAGTTCATTTAACCTATCTTTTTGTCACTTTTGTTTTGCTCGAGGACAAGCAACATTCTGAGTTTGGGGGTGTGATAACTCTAAGAAATTAGAGTTATCCACTGGTTTTATAGCTGAAAAGTTGTGTGTCTTTGAGTAGTTTTTCTCATTTATTGTTTGTTTTAGAATAGATTTGTAGAATTGCATTCACCTTGGTCTAATTTCGTATTGTTGTCTTCTTTGGGTAAAAGCTGGTCATTTGAGTGTAAAATGAGGTAAAACACTGGCTAATGCTGTGTATCTCTTTGCAGGAAATTGTTGGCCCAAAATGCTGCAGCACTCTTGGCGACATTCTGGGATTAGCTGGCAGCTCATTGACGTCAGCGCTCGAGCTGGGAAAAAGCTGACAGAGGAATCCGTGTGAGCTGGCTAAGGAAGTGTCAAGTGGGTCCACAAAGCACCTCAGCAGTGACACCTCAGCCCTTGTGTTGCCCTAGAAGGGAATGATTCTCTCAGGACAATTGGGCAGCCGCCAGGGGGAGAAAAAGAGGAAGAGAGAGAATTGGGCAGTGATATAAAAAGAAAACAGTAGCTCAAAAAGGGTACGCAGCAGCTAGAGTACCATTATTCCAGAAAACACAAAAAAAGAGACATTCCAGAGAGGAAAAAGCTTCGGAGAAAAAGCTGAAGAAACGTGAATCTCAGCCTAGGAGGATTATACAACGCAGAGAGAGAGAGAGCTGGAGTTGGAGAACATTCTTGGCTGGTCACAGAGGAATCCAGCTCCAGCCGAACTTGCTCTTCTTCCGTTAGCTTAATTATCTTTGTCATTTAGCTCCCGATTTTAACTATGGATTGTATTGAAGCTTTGGATCTTGTAATTATCACTATGAACTAAGTTCTTTGTAGCTAGGTTTGCTAATGGAACCAATATTGTAAGAATGACAAGTGGTTTTACGAGAATGCTATTAATCTACTATTCTTGTTCATTCATGTGAGCTAAAATCTATTTCTATTCTTGACTGGCCATCAACTTTAGGATACAAGATTAAGATTAATCTTTGGAAGGGTTAGTTTTAATCGGATTAACATGAATGATGCTTGTTCAATATGCTTGTTGAGTATTTGATTAGTGGATAGTATAGGAATATATTATTCACCTAGCACAACCCAATGAAACCCGAGCTCAATCTGCGATCCTTGAGCTGGATCCACACAGGAATGTGCTGGAAATAGCTTAAAGGATCCCAGCCATAATCAATTCGGAAGAACTTTATGCACCAACAAGTTTACATTGATTGGATAGTAGAATCTTTGCGGACATTCGGGTGACATTCTAGTCAGACTTGCAATAGAGGGGAAGTTAGCAGGCCTAGCTCGTTTTTACCATTAATTTTACATCTCATCCTTACATTCTTGTTACTTTTAGCTATATTGATTACACTTAGCGTGCATTTTAGTTACTTACAACATTTTAGTGAATTTTTGCCACAATCATTCTTTACTTGTTTTAGTTAAACATATAACTCTCAACATTTATTTTAGTGATTCATTCCTCGTGGGATCGATATCCGTACTTGTGTACACTTTATTACTTGTAGCGACACGTGCACTTGCGAGCATAAATAACCACGCAACAGTCACCCACTCTCTCTCCCTCTCTCACCAGTGCTTTTCCTCTCTCTCCCTTGCTCTCACTTTCTCTCATTTTCCCTATCTCTCTCTCTCTCTCTCTCTCTCTCTCTCTCTCTCTCTCTCTAGGGATGTTCCTACCAAAGCAGGAAAGAGAAAAAAATAACAAAACAGAGAGAAAGACTCTTTAACCAATTTGAGGTAAAATTTGTTGAGAAATCAGCTCTTGTGTTTGAATTCTTGGATTAAGGAAGTATGATTTTGGTTAAGATTTGATGAATTTTGATTTAGTTTTGGATTTGGATGAATAGTGATGGAATTTAGGTTGAATTTAAGGGTTTTCAGTTTTTGAGTATATTGAAGTGTTTAGAAATTGATTTTAGCAATTTTCCATGGATTTATCTTGAAATCAACTTGAAAATGTGAGTTTTGGTATTGTTCTCACTGTTTTGGATGCACCTTGCTGCACTCTAAGCTGCAGCAAAGTTGCAGCAATACCCAAAAAAAAAGTGAGAAAACCTTTAACTTGGATTATGAAGTTGTTTATAAACTTTGGATTATGAAGTTGTTTATAAACTTTGGACTTGAGTTAAGGCACACTAATAGGAAATAATTGCACATAATTGAACTAGATTCATTCTAGGAGGTGAGATCTCAGTTCTAAAACATTGTTTTGATGACGAAGCTAGCGGGACGATCGGACACGGAGCTTCAAGAATAGACGGTTGGACAACATGAAATTATCCGTAGATTTGAGATCCGAGAGGTAGGATGTTCTTGTCCATATCCTTGTTTGCCTATTTTAAATGATTTTGGCTTATAAAAACGTTTTAAAAATAAAAACGTATTTGTCATCATTGAGATTTAAGGAAGAGTTTTAGAAATATTTTCTTAAAATGAAATATTTTAAGAACTAGTAATATGCATGATGGCCTAGAGATCGGGGTATGGTGATCATATCCTTAGGGGCAGGTCCCGAAACCCATACAGGCCATTACAGTGGTGATATCATGACTTTACGATAAGGTAAGTGACTCACCATAATCTTGTGACTCACTTACTGTAATATGGGCTTTTGAGATTTATGCTTATTTCCTTTTACTAAAAAATGGATGTTCGGTTTCAAATGATATATTCAGACCATGTACTTCCATTTATTGATTCGGGTTTATAAAATTGTATGTTACTGGGCCTTTTGCTCACTGTTTCTACAGTCTTAAATGTACTAAAACCCTCCCAGGTGATGCTAGAAGTATTTCTTAGAAGGTGGCGATTACTGGCGAGGGAATCCACTCAAGATTAGAGGAAGCTATAAAGTGTTCTCTTTATTTCCACTTATTACAAGGCATGTATAATGTTATGGATTGTAAATTTTAAGTTCTCCTAGACTGTGGTTGATGTCAGCATATTACTGTTAGGAATGGTGTCCTAGAAGAATGAGATGTAATAGGATATTTATTATTTATTTAATAAAAGAGTTTATTCATATTTTATGTGCATGTATTTATGAATATTTTATGAATATCAATGAAAATTTCATGATTATTTATGTGACCTTAAACATTGTATATAAGTGTTATATACAAGAGGATAATGTTTAAGGATAATAATCAAAAAGCAATGTTCATAATGAATCTAATTAAAGTTCAGAATCTGTAATTAAAATATTATTAATACATGTAATTTCCATTTAGAATAGAACGGTGTTATCCGCACCGTTAATATGGTGAGATATTGAATGAGTGTATTTCAAATAATGAGATTAAGTGGAATAAGGACACAGACAAAATATGAATTTCTAATAATTTCTGTTAAGTATAGAAATTCTAATTGAGTCTACCGATGGTCATATATAGAATGATCTTAATCCTGAGTTCTTAACAAACTCCTATTTATGGATTTGTGTCTTTTGATTTACTCGGTACGGATTCTGAGACCCTGAATCCTATTCCTTGTATTTTGGAGACATGATGAAGTAGGTAGCCGGGAATGTTGTTATACGAGATGGAATCCATTCCTTCTTGAGAAAGAAGTAGATAAATAATTCTCTTGAGGGTTGATTCAGTACTTGGACCAGTAGTAGCTCCGATTCATGAATGTGTTTTACGAATCACTGTCCATTAGAGAATCAATGGTACTCATGGATAAAGAAGTAATTAGAGAGGTTAACGGATTTTACCTAACTCTAATTATGAATTATTTATGGAGGATCGATCTATATGCAATGACTATATCAAATGGACATTTCACAGTTAAGAAGTAATTTATGTCTATAATTTCGAGAGTGCAATTCCAAGTTTATAGTGGAGTAACTATTGGAATTAGATATGAAAGTATATTTCAATTGTATATTTGATCAAATAATTATTATTACTCAAAAATTTAAATTTAGAATATTATTATCGTATAATTAAAAAATGGCGACGATCAATATTTTAATGATAATGAAGTGTCGGATCCCCGAGAGTAGTACCTAAAAGATTGGTTCAATGTTAAAGTTTAAGGTAAGTACAATATCACCTGTATCACCATAAAAAGTCGTGCATATACTATGTGATTCAAAGTTGTGATATGTGAATATACGAGACATGTGTTATTGATGTTAGCATAACCATGCATGCAAGACATGTTGTAAAGATATGTAGCATTGAACATAAAGTGAAAAGAATGAATATTAAAAGTGAAGAGAGAGTTAAATGATGGTTTTCTGGTTTTTGACAGGTTTTGTGTCTCTAAGGAGACTGCCAGACCTCTTGCGGCGTGGGAAGCTTCTCCAATGATCACGGGGAAGGATTTGTGTTTATTATGATTAGCCCCACGTGACGGCATTTTAATAATATAATTTGTGATCACTAGGTTGAAGGACTTTTGTCTCAATAGAGACTTGCGGTGTGGGAAGCTTCCTCGATGATCACAAGGAAGAATTGGTTTTATATGTGAAAAATGTGTTTTTCCCCACACCACGGCATTCGATGTTATGTATGATGTGGCCACAAGGTCCGATGAGGTTATCTAGGATACCACCCTATCTAAGTAATTACGTGCATAAGATAAAAGAATGAATGAAAAGTTAAAATATATGATGTTAACAAGTCATGTGCTCATGCATATTTTCATTGTTGATATATCATTCATTATTCTACTTACTTGGGCTTTAGCTCACTTATTTTTTTTTTTGGTGATGTAGATGAAGGTACATCTCAACATTAGTTATGGACTAGATGGTTGGTTGGCGTAATCTTAAGGACCGAGACAGTGTGTATGGACTAACCGACCTGTATTTTGGAGGCCCTCATTGTACTAAGGGATTGTGTGAGCCCGAGTTGGTATACATAGTATAAGGCTAAGCCCATTTTTGATAGATGTATTATATTATATATATTTGGCCAGCCTGTTGGAGTATAATACATATATTTTGATTAACTTTGCTTGTTAGGAAGTTTTAAAAGTTCAAATTTGCCCGTAATTGCTTGTTAGGTTAAGTTTAAGAGAAGGTTAAGAAGTAACACTACTTAATTTCTTAACCACTACTTAATATGACTAATTGGATAATTTAGAGCCATATTAGGGGGACGTTACATATCGTGACCTTATTGAACTCACGATAGTCAATACACATTCTTAACGTGCCATCTTTCTTCTTTACAAATAGAACAGGGGCTCCCCAAGGCAAATAACTTGGTCAAATAAATCCTTTGTCTAATAATTCTTGCAGTTGCATTTTTAATTCCTTAAGTTATGCTGGAGCAATTCTATAAGGAGCCTTAGAATTTAGTGCCGTTCCAGGTAAAAGTTTAATTTCAAACGAAATCTCATGTTCTGGTGGCAATCCTGGTAATTCTTCTCGAAAGACTTCCATAAAATCTTGAACTATCGGCACATCTTTAGGTGGCAACTTATCAGTTTTAGTCATATCCACAATATGAACTAAATATCCCTTACAACCACTAGTGAGTAATCTCCTTGCTTCCATTGCATTAATCATTTGTCTGCGGGTACACTTTGAGCGATCAACGTGCTCAAAGTTTCCTCTCAATCGAGTTGAAAAATCACCTTCATATTATGGCAATCGATAATGGCTTGATATTTTCCTGAGAAATCCATTCCTAGGATGACATCGTAGTCGATTATCTTTAATACGACTAGATCTGTATAGAGCTCCCTATTAGCAATGACTATCGGTACATGCTCTAGTCTAAATTCAGACAACAAAATTTTCCTAGAAGGTAGGGTAGTCCTAAATATCTGACCAATTCTATTCTTAATATAACTTAATTTCTCAGCAAATCCATATGATGCAAACGAATGTGATGCACCAAAATCAAATAATATGTATGCTGAGTGTTGCGCAATAGTAAGTTGACTCGTCACTACTCTTGATGTGCCAGCCTCTGCATTATTTTTCGTGTATGCAAGCAACCTAGCTTTGGTTTGTGACAAGGCTTCTATTCTATCTTGTTGAGGTTGCATTTCCTCAACTCTCATCTGCATCATGTTTTTCTGGTTAGTGGGCTGTCTATTTGCATTATGAGGATAGTTCCAGGAATAATGGTCCTCTTTGCCACATGTATAGCAACTGTTTGTTCCATAACGGCATACACCTGAGTGTTTCTTTCCGCACTTAGGGCACTCAATTGTATTCATGTTGCGCTCTTGCCTTTGTTGAAGATTCTAGAAATTAAAGTTTCAGTTTCCATCAAAATTTATGTTCCTCTTATTCGGGTTCTAGTTATTCTGTTGGTGACTCTGTGAGGGTCGATTCCCTTGTCCAATTCAGTTAACCTAGTTGCTCTGACCAGCTTGATTATTCTTTTGATTCCCCTTTTGGGTTTACTTTGCCTGGCTTCATCCTTTTCTCGACTTCCCAAAATTTGGCTCTTTCTTCTTTAGATTAGGCCAGGTGATATTCTACTCGGACTGCTCTACGGACACAATCTGCCACTATTGTGGGTGGATTTTCACCACTGTCTACTAGTGTAGCAATTTCAGGGAAAACCATCACTAACATTAGTCACACCCTTTCCATTTCTGTAGGCACTAGCAGAGGGCATAGCCTTGCCAGTAGATCAAGCTTACAACAAGCCTCCGTAACAGTCATATCACCTTGCTTTAAATTATTGAATTCATTTTGTTGAGCTCAGAGACCTATAATATCATAGTACTTAGCATTGAATTCCTCCCAGAATTCTTTCCAAGTCATTCTTGCAACATTTCTTCTCATTACCACTGTCTCCCACTAGTAGTGAGCATCTTTCTTTAGCACATAAGAAGCACAAAGAACTTTTTCCTTCTTCATTAGATTCATGAAATCTAGAATCATTTGGAGTGATACGACTCCTCAGCCTCCAGTGGGTCAATGGATCTTTCAAATTCTAGTGGCTTCATCCTACAAAATCGCACATATAATGGTTCCTGATTAGCGACAGGCATAGCTCATGGTACCATTTTTAGCATTGTTGTAGGCCCTGGTTGTGGTGTAGGTGCCATTGGTGGTGCCGGTTCCGGTTGAACAGGTGGCATTCTTTTTTCCTCCTATTCTTGATTTCTCTACTCTAACTGCTCTTGCAAATTCCTATTTTTGTGCTCTTAAGCCTCCAGTCTGGCTTGTAGATTGGCTATCACAGTAGCTAGATCTACATCTACATCCTGTACCACACGTCCTTTATGTGGCCGAACCATGTTTTCATGTATCTATACCAGAAAAATAGTGGCAAACGAAGCTAAATTTCCGGATATGTGCATATGTATATATTACCAAATAATCTTAATAACATTTCATAACATAAAGTTGTTTCAAGTAATACAACTTCCGTCTCTTGTGGTAATACCTTAACCACACTTTTCTTTCATAAAATGCATGCTTTAAATGAATGCATTTTACTATATCTGATTCATTTGTATGCATTTACACATATACATACACATAACTACTGAAATATACATATACATTCATCATTCGTTACTTACATAAGACAAGTATCATTTACATTTTTACATTGTTACAATTTAACATTATATTCAAAACATTACATCATATTATACATTTCCATAATTCTCATTTTCTTCCCCATTAGCCTTTATAAAATCCTCCTCTGGTTCCTCTTCCTCACTAGTATTTACATTGTTTTAAGGATCCATGTCTGCTTGTCTTTATTGTAAAAAATCTGAGCAACTTCATCTCCAACTTTGATTCTAAGTCTACACTGGTATTCCCATTGTCTCCACTTAAACTCCATCTGTCGCTCAGTAGCACGTCGTTCTTGTTCTTCTCATTCATTAGCCAACGTTTCTTCTAATTGCATTACTTCCTCTATGAATTGGGTAAGGGTATAGGTAGCTTCCCATTGAGGAAATGTCATAATCTTTAGTTCTTCTACTAACCCTCTCCAAAATACAAAACATGCATCTTGTTCTTTTAACACATAGTGTGATCAGCCATAATCTCACTAAGAAATTGCTCTGCATAGTTACTTACTGCATCATATGATCGCATCTTAAATCTATTGACCTTATGTATATATTTCTCCATTCTCATAAATTCTGTCTCCCCAATCTATGATTGAACCAGTGAGGTAGAGCCAATCTCTGGTGCAATCCTTTCGGGTACCTCTCTTAGTAGAAATTAAGCCAACAATCAACTACAAAAATTGCCCCATGGCACCTCATGTGCATTTCTTGTTTCACTCGCACCTTTCCAAAATTGTCTAGCGTCAGACTCTAATAGGCCGGCTGCTAGAATCACCCAATCACTCTCATCAATATCACAGGCTACCATCAGGTATTCAATTCGATGTAGCCAATCTTACAATTTAGTTGGGTGAGCCTGACCATCATACGTAGGTGGGTTACATTGATAAAGTGCAAAAGCAACTTGCAGCGACCTTAGATCCTATTGGGTATCTAATCATAGCTACTTGCACTTCTTCATCAATTGGGGGCGACTCAACTACTCAATTAGGTTGTAGGGGATGTCAAGGTCATAGAGGTTCCAGAGGTACCCCTAAAGGAATACATTCTGCTTCTGGTATAGAGGGTAAACTATGCGGATGTCTGCCCCTTTCTAGACCCCGGATACTCCTTCTATGAAATTCACGTGGAACCGTTCGAGTTCATCTTGTTCGAACCATACCGTATATCATATGAAAACAAAATTCAAACACTGAATTCCAAATTCAGAACAAATAATAACTTACTTGGACATTATAGAGTCAGATGCTCAGTAGAATGTGGGTGGGTGGCAGAACCTTCTCTTTGATAGTAACTGTGATGACCCTAACTTTTGATCATCAACCTACGTTCATACTTAACCCATTTCCTAACCTCTATTCCTCTAGAATGATAAACTACTAAAATTCATGCCCACTTTTTTCTTTTTCTTATGAGGGTAAGATAAACTATAAACATGTATACTTTGTGGTAATAAAACCTTAAGATCAGTTCCTAGACTTGCTCACGCATTCAAACTATTCTTCACATGCCATCAACATTCATAGGCTATTATCATAGTAGCCTTTTGGGTACTCGAACATACCTCATACTTAAGTTTACGAAACATAACTTGAAAGTCTCATAAACTTCACATTTACTACATAATCAGGATAGTCTTATATCCATAGTTCTTATTTACATTATACACAATTTTACAGCATCTTCAAATCCGCAGTGTGTCCATCACCCACTTGCCCACACTCTGCTTGCACATCCTCTTTGCATGCCTAGCAAAACGTTTTTTGGGAGCCGGTGCCTTATATGAGCTTCCTACAACATGAATAATACGTCATGATAAATGCAATAATTATGCATACCCATATATGCATTCATGTCATATATCCTAAGACATTCTATACTACTAGAACGTATATCACTTATGTTCTTCTTATTTCATTACATACTTTGTTTAGCTTTCATCTCTTTTTAGTCGTTCGCATTGTATTCTCATGTTCTAAATGACATTCTTATTGTGTTTTTCTTTCTGTTCATTCCTCTTTATGAATACCATACTCTTATATGGAACGGTTTCTATTTTTCATTTTCTTGTCTTTTACTTCTTAGGAGCCCTATCCGGTTGTACCCTAGTGCGCATAACCAATGAGGAGTGGGATAACTAACCAATCTAACTCAGTCACGGTTTCATTTCTTTCATAATCATAATAACCTTTCCTTTGAAAGCTGGTACAAATAGGATGTTTGATTTCTTACCGTTTGTCGACTTTCTCATTAAAATGGTAACTTTAGTTAAATCTTATGACTTTGTGCATTTTTGAGCAATTTATCATGAAATTGACATTTCGTTAAAGTTTAACTCTCTCTCTTAACTTGACCTCGACTTAACATCGACACATACTTTTTGCAAACTAAAGTTCTACTACTACTTAAGTCCTGTAAATACATGCATAGCAGCGCTTCTAACCTTCAGGAAACATCTTTCACATCCTAGCATACATTTAGTCTACAATATGCTCAGATTGAGTAACATAGAGAAATAGTTTATTCGTTGTAGACAAAAGAAACTACCCGATACTTATAGAAGTTTCGTTAATGTTGCGTCCCTTTGTCTCACTTGATGCTTTCCAACTTCGATCGTTAATCGATCTTATTGCATAAATTTTTGATCGTTAGATTCAAAATCTAAGATCAATAATTACATTAAAATTTCATTCAGAAGGGTCTACAATCCCTATGTTTGGTAGTCAATCCTAAAATATTTCCTATTCCAACAATGTACACCAAACCCGTGCACGTTTCTCAGTCATGGGCCTAGTTTTCAGTTTTGGTCCAAAACTATGAATTCTCATCGTGTTAGGTTTCCATACATCACCGATTATCGAATCGACTTACTTCTTACATCTTAATCCCTTATTCCTCATGAAAACCAGTTTTAGTTCAAATGCTCAAACTAAATTTTGACAGAGTTCCACCTACTTTTCTAGCTTTTCCGAGTTAACTTTATCTCGTTTTATCCATTATTTCCACCTTCAAACACAATTCACATTCTTTATGTTTCAATTACACCATCAACATCACCATAATTCTAGGTTTTCTCCATCTTTCCACAAAAATTCTTCATACCAAGAATTGCTAGAAACAAAAGTTCAATAACCAAGAATTTATCCTTAGTTCACTAGATTTTCAAGTTCCTTAACCATCACAAGCTAATCACCATTTTAAGTGAAATTTTCTTCATGCTTTCCTTATACTTCCACAGTAGCCATGGTGAAGAAATGAGAGGGAAAATTTAAAATCTCACCTTAGAGAATGAAGAACAAGCTTCAGAGACGCTATTCCTCGTAAACTTCATCAATTTCTGCCTAAATCTTGTTTTTCCTCACTTTGGTGAATTTTTCTATCTTCCTCTTTGGCTGGACGCTCTCTGTTTTTCTTGCATGAAAAATGACCATTTGCTTGTTTTTTTTCCTTAATGAACTGACCATCCAAAAGTGGGGGGGTTAGGATGCAATTTTGACATATTCCAAGGACCATTTTGTAAGCAAAGTCAAAATTTTCCTTCTCCATTAAGCATTTGGCCAGCCACCTCCTTCATCTCACTTTCCACATGTCAAAATCTCCTCCCTTCATTCATTTATGACTTTTAATCTCAACCATTGATCATTTTACTAATTATCCTATTTTAGTTCAGCTTAATTTCCTGTCCAGTACGCGTTTTATCTGTGTTTTTCAGACAGTCGGTCAACCTAGTCAACTTTGACCATTCTTGACTAACTTTTCAAGGGCGACGTTTTGGTTGACTCTTGGTCAACAAATTTTGACTTAGTCCACTTAAATCAGTCAAAACCCCAATTTACGCGATTCGGCCTTCGGAACCCTTTTTTCCGTCCATTTTTCGTTCTGATTGTTTTTATAACCCTATAATTGATGTCTTTCAATTATTTTTCATTTCTTAACCCCAATATTCATGCGTTTTCCCACTTGTAGGTTTAAAAAAACGTTCCATACTTCTTTCTTAAACATAGGTCGAAAATTCGTAACTACATCGTAGTTCATAAATTTCTGATTTTTAGCTTATAACTTACTATTTAGTACTATTATCAACAAGTACTTATCATAGAACTTTTTGTCTTTTATTAGTATTATTAATTTCTTATCATTTGTCATCTTTATTTGTTCATCATTTCTTTATACGTCATTTTACTATCATCTTTTCTCCGCATGACAGTAATTTCAATCTTATTTTGTGTTTTAATTCATTTCCATCAATTTTCTATGAAATTGACTTTTTCTTAGCCTCAGACTTTCGCAGAGTAAAATTCTACTACTATTTACAGTCCATAAGTACATTCATCGCATCGTACATCTTAAAACATTCATAACATCATACATCCTGAAACATTCATAGCATCATACATTATTCAAGAAACACCATTCTTATTCTAACATTCATTGAGCATGAAATATGCACAATTATGTGCAATACTGAAAGAATAAGTTTGTTAAGATCATACACAAAAAGTAAACTCGCTTTCCATTTATAGCCTAATTCTCTACTCGCCCGGATCTTTTATCCTTCTACACTAAGTTCAAGAAATAAACATACATCCAAAGGGTAGGATTAACTTTTAGTATGCTATTTTATTTAGCATAGTCACAAAAAAGAATTAAATCCTTTCACACAACGTATTTATCCTTTTTATTGAGGATCATAAAAATTATAATTTATATTATAAGGACTAATTAAATCCTCATAATTATATCTTCCATAATTGCCTTTACGAATTAAGAATTCATCATTAACCTATTCCATGGACATCATATGTTCTAAATTACTTGTCATTAATCATATTGTACTTGCGTCAATCCCGAGCTAAACGGTTCCGATAATATCCGCTTGTCATGTCCCAATGCATATTTCCTTGAAACTAGTTCCAGTAGAAGCCATAAACGCTTTGAATGATCTACTGGCATCATTGAAGCGTTAGACATTTAAGTATGAACTTCAATAAATCCGTTCAATGCACTTCGATCCACGTGCAATTGGTACTGAACCAGTTTTATCAAAATTGACTTTGGTTGAACAGAGGTCACCAATGCGTTCAGTTTCTCGAAGCAAGTTGGGATATGGTCTTGGATTGTCAAACGAAGGTTGGTAGCCTGAGAAACGACACCTCATCAGAGTTCAACCACGGTGGCGGACAAAGCGGCCGGCGGGGAGATCGGAGGATTTTTTTTGAGCGGGTTGGGTCCTACACCCCCCAACCCCCCACCCCACCCACCCCCCACCCCCTTCCCCTTAAATTGACCCTTCCGAGTCCATTGGTGTGGTCAATTTTACAAAATTTGGCCTCTAAAAGTGCAGATTAGGACCAAAGAACGTCGATAAAATCCTGCGCTCAAATCTCACATTTCCAACCATAAAATCTTAAATTAGCCATGATGTGTTTTGACACCAAAATCATGGCTTTCTAATCTTTCGGATGATCGGAACGAACCTACACCATCATGACGGCGACAACGAGCTCGCTTTCCGGCCAAACGGCAATAGTGATGGCTGGAACGGGGTCGATTGACTGCGCCTATTAACTCTGAATCTAATCGTAGGGGTGGCGACATCCATGAATGACCCGAGGAGCAAAAGCATAGATGGCTGCAGTGGCTGAATTTTGTAGCTTCGGCGGTGGTGCTCAGGCCAGAATCGATAGGCAATAGCGAATGGGTTTTGTTCATCTCGTTGATATGAGTCCATAGAGACCTGAATCAACTCAATTGAAGGTCGAACGGAAGGGATGTCACGATCGATAGTTTTGGTTGTTTTCAACACTTCGACCGATAATTGTGGCTTATTCCAGCAGAGTTAGAGGTCGTGCGGCCTGTCAAAATGCTCAGTTCATTAAGAGCTTTCCATTGACACCAACTGTGTCAAAAACGGAGGTCTGGATATCAAATTAAGATTTTGGCCATGGATGATTTTAGAGAGAGAACATGTGAAAGGAGAGAGAAGAAACACGTGAAAGGAGAGAGAAACACGTGAGAAGAGAGAGAAAGAGTGGAAATTTTATAATTTTACTAAGTATACTGCTGAATCGAGTTTAGTTTATCACTAGAGCTTATCCTTAAAAATTCTCTCCAAATAATTATAATTTGTTCTGGCTGGAGATAACTTACTTGGCCAACGGTAAATTTAATTTTTTGACGAGTCCTTTTTTATTATTTACTCACAGTCCAATATTAATCTCTGAATTATTCAATATCGTTTTATATTCTTAATTGTATACTAAATTGGACTGTTTGACATCTTAAAACTATTTATGTGCTTAATAGTCAAAACTTGACTTTTTTGTATTTTTCTTCTCTCTCTCATAACTATTTCTTGTAACGAACGTCAAAGCTTAACATTATAAGCTCTATACTTATATTTTCTTATGAATCTATCGACGTAATTATGGAAAATCCTTAATTAATTATCTAATTAATTATTAGATTTTCCTTGACATTACAGAAGATGGCTGAGACAAATAAAAAAAGGGAAAATGCGTTATAAGTTTCGATTGGACACAGGAATTGCTTTAAATGGAAAATCGTGTAACAACCTGAAGAATTAAACACATTTAATTATGTTAATTGTGATTTATTAGTGTGTCTAATGTTGATATTTCTTAATTAATCATGTCATTATTAATTTTAATAACTTTCAGTTTTGAAAATACCCTTTAATATTTTTCCCCTTCTTTCCTTTTCTTTTTCTTTTTCCTTTTTCTTTTTCCTTCTCTTTCCTTTCTCTCTCTCTCTCTCTCTCTCTCTCTCCTTTCCTGCTCTCTCGCTTACTTTTTCTTCTCTTTCTCTCCTCAGTTTCCTCTCACACCGGCCTCTCCTCTCTCTTATTTCCTCAACTGCCAACCACCTACTCTTTTTCCCTCTCTTACCGGTGCTTTTCCTTTCTCTCCCATGCTCTCTCTTTCTCTCATTTTCCCTCTCTCTTTCTTAGGATGTTCTTGCCAAAGTAGGAAAGAAAAAAAAAACAAAATAGAGAGAAAGACTCTTCAACCAATTTGAGGTAAAATATGTTGAGAAACCCACTCTTTTATTTGAATTCATGGTTTAACGAGGTATGATTTTGATTAAGATTTGATGAATTTTGATTTAGGCTTCGATTTGGACAAATTATGGTCGAATTTAGGTTGAATTTGGAGGTTTTCAGTTCTTGTGTACATTGAAGTGTTTGAAAATTGGTTTTAGCAATTTCCATGGATTTATCTTGAAATCAACTTGAAAATGCAAGTTTTAGTATTGTTCTCGTTGTTTTGGCTGTATGTTGCTACACTCTGCTGCATTTTGCTGTAGCTTTGCCGTAGTAAAGTTGCAGCAAAACCCGAAAAAAAAAAGAGAGAAAAACTTTAACTTGGATTATGAAGTTGTTTATAAATGTTGGACTTGAGTCAAGGCACACTAATAGAAAACAATTGTACATAATTGAACTATATTCGCTTTGGGGGTGAAATCTCAATTCTAAAACATTGTTTTTATGATGAAGCTAGCCGTACGATTGGACGTGGAGCTTCAAGAAGAGACAGTTGGACAACGTGAAGTTATCTGTAGTTTTTACATTCGAGAGGTAGGATGTTCTTGTCTACAATCTTGTTAGCCCGTTTTAAATTATTTTGGCTTATGAGATTTAAAGAAGAGTTTTAGCGATGTTTTTTTAAAATGAAATATTTTAAGAATTGGTAATGCGCATGATGGCCTAGAGATTAGGGTATGGAGATTATATCCTTGGGGCGTGGTTCTGAAATTAAATGCGGGCCACTCACGGTGGTGATATCATGGCTTTTACGATAAGGCAACTGACTCACCATAATCTTGTGACTCACTTACTGTAATACATACTTTTGAGATTTACGCTTATTTCCTTTTACTAAAAAAAAGGATGTTCTGTTTTGAATGATATATTCGGACCGTGTACTTCCATTTATTGATTCAGGTTTATAAAATTTTATCCAACTGGATCTTTTGCTCATTCTTTCTACTATTTTAAATGTATTAAACCCCTCGCAGGCGATGCTATTAGTAGTGTTGAGTTGGTGATGATTACCGGCGAGGGAATCCACTCAAGAATAGAGGAAGCTGTGAAGTGTTCTCTTCATTTCCACTTATTACAAGGCATGTATAATGTTATGGATTGTAAATCTTAAATTCTACTGGACTATGGTTAATGTCAACATACTACTTTTCGATATTTGTTTATGTATGCACAATGTGGAACCTGATGAGTGCATGAAAATGCACCCTAAATCTTTGCTTTTGATTTATATAATATTAAAATATTTAAGCTACAATTAAACAATTCCATTATTTTTATTAAGAATATTTTTCATTGAAATTTGTCTAGTTGTTGCTTAATTATTTGCAGATAAAAAGCAGTGTAAAAAGCTACACAAAAATAAGCCATGAAAGCCATATTTTCAACCAAGCGAAGCCTTTCAACTGAGTCATACAAGCCAATCAAAGAGAGGGAGCCGAGTAGCTCAGCCGAGCCAAATCAGCACCGTGGGTGCCATCAGTCAGCGTAGAAATCCATGCCCGTTTCTCCCGCCATCTCGCGCCTCACGCGTCACCGGCACGCAAACATCCTAGGGCGCGTGATCTCCAGCGCGTCCAAACTCTCTTCGGCTGGGTCTCACGCCTTCGATGCCAGCCCCATCCGTTCTTCCGCACACGCCACCTGTCCAGTGTGGATCTCGTGTCTGCTTAGTGCCAGCCTGCTTCTCTCCTCCGTGCGTGACATCTGTCCCCCAGCTATCTTCCACTCTGCCTGCACCAACACACTCCAACCAATCTACCTGCGACACATGGCGCGTTTTCTCCTCACAGCCAATCACGTCGTGACACGTGTCCCCTTTGGTGTTGAATCCGAATTTCTTCCCCAAAAGTCAAAGCAAATTACTGGATTTCTTCCTCAAATCATAGATATGATTTCTCCTAATTTATGTGTAATTTTATTTTGTTTCCTTTTCTTTTGTAATTTTCTATTTGTATTGTTTGTTTCCTTATTTGATAGGCAACTTCTGAACACTAGAAATAGATAGGTTAGCCTAACGTTTTGAGAAGCTTTTAATATTCAGTTTTATGTCGTCTTGCTGTCAGTCTCATATTTTCTCTCTAGAACTTGTGAGAATGTTTTGCAAGTTAGGCTAGAGTTTTCTTAGTGATGTTAGAGATGAACTTTTGTTAAAACACCCAATTTGGATTTTTGATTCCTTGTGCTATAAAGTTCAACATCCAAATGAATTAAATCTCATCTATCTTTTTATATAAGTTCAACTACGTTTTTCTTATGTAATTTTGTCATGCACTATTTTGTTATTCAAATTATTTTGCAATTTATCTTTTACTACAATAATGTCAAATTGATATATTGTTGACTTAGATATCTTTTACTACAATAATGTCAAATGGATACAACTGCCTTTCTGTGCTACAATTGACCGCTTGTGAACATCACTTTTGGGCGTTAATCAGAACCCCTGTGGGGAAAACTAATAGGATGCTAGAGGCTGAACTTTGAATGGTTCTATTGTGGTTTTTTTATGAAATTCACCTTACTCTTTCTAAACTCAATTTCTAAAAAAAAATATTGGGGTTTGTTTGGAAATTATATAATGTTGTCTCTTTAAAATGATTTTAACACTATTGTGTGTTTAATTGCTTTTCGTATTCCACGTTTAAATTTCTAAACAAGCATCCACATCACCAACCCCTGTTTGGGGCATGACAACATGGTACCATAGCCTTTTGTTTTAAGTACTTTGGGATTGTGCATACATGAATGACATCGTGAAAACTACTAAAATAGTCTAGTTTCTTTTCAATCAAGAGAATGTCAACTGCGTTGTAGAACCGCTAATCCACCGGGTAGTGCTAAATGAGGAGTTTATGGATGCAATGTATTCCACCTTTCAATGGATGGCTACTCGAGCCCAAAATGATCATCCGGTTCAGGACAAAAAGCAGTGTTCCATCCTTGAGTTCAGACGTGGATCAATCCCTATATTTAATAGAGAGGGTGGGCCATAAGAGGCAGAGTACTGCTTTGAATCCATCTCGAAACACCTAAACACCATGGGAGTACCTGAAGAATATCGAGTGGAGTTTGCAACATATAAGTTTGAAGGTCAAGCTAGCACTTGATTAAAACACGTCTGGAGGATGCATGATGCGGGGACTATGAATTAGGACCAGTTCGAAGAACTTTCCAATGAACAATATTTTCCCTAAAGCTACCGTGATGAGAAAGCCATGGAATTCATGGGGCTATAACAAAGGGAGATGAGCGTAAGAGAATGTTAAGTTAAGTTTAATGGCATATCCCGATTTGCCTCTTCCTTGGTGGAATCAGAACACGTGAAGTGTCTTAAGTTTGAAAGAGGTCTCAAAAGTACAATCTGGAAATTGTTGGTAGCTCTAAGGCTTCACGTTTATCGAGACTTGGTAGCGGCGGTGATAAGCTGTTGAGCAAGACAATGTGGCCTATCTTCAAAGTAGAGAAGCCGAAAAGAGCGAGCATTAGGAGGACCTCAGCGGAATACTAGGAAGAATCGTAACCAGGGCAAAGTAGTGGGGATGCAATGAGTGGAAGTATTTGTGCTTCAAGAAGCAGTGGGAGTGGACCATACAAGTACGTATGTCATCATTGTGGACAACTCTGGCACATAAAGAGGAACTGTCCTAACAGGAACCAATGGTCGTTCCAATAAACTCAAAGGGACATCACTTATAGGCAAGACCGGCCTCTACAATTTGTGCCACCTTTCCAACCACAGTTGCTAGCTTCGAATTAGATGTCATTTCTTCCTGCACTAGCTTACAGTCCACCAAATTATTCACAGTTCCAACTTCAAGCTTTAGGAATAGTGAAATCTCCTCTGTCACAAGAGTACAGGTCAGGAAATTAGAGGTCTAGCAACAATGAAAGGGGAAAAGGAAAGGCACAAGGTCAAGCCTATGCCATGATAGGAGGTAGCTCTGGAGCACAAGCGGGGAATACAGTTGTTGATGGTATGATTCTCATCTCACACTCTTTAGCCCGAGTCTTGTTTGATACGGGTGCTACGCAATCCCTCATCTCAAAATCTCTTACGATAACTTTGGGCCTATAACCCAAGAACTTAAAAATTCTAATGTATTTGAATTCTCCACTTGGATGTGTGGAAGTGGCTAGTATGTGTAAATTGTGCAAAATCACGATCGGAGGTGAACGACTGAGAGCGAATTTAATCATTTTGTTCATAAATTTGTTTGATGTGGTGCTCAGAATGGATTGGTTGTCAAAGTACGGTGTAGTTGTCAATTGCTACCGTAGGAAAGTGACCCTCATTGCCAGTTATGGAGCACTAGTCACTTATCAAGGGGGCATAAACCCAGTTTTAGAGGAATGACTGTTGAAGCATAGTGTTAGAGGATGGTGAAACCTAGCTCACTTTTCTTTCCTCCTCACTTTAGAAGGTGAACCCAAGGTGACCAGAGAAAATACTAAAATCCCCGTAGTGGACGAGTATATAGATGTATTTCCTAAAGAATTGCCCAGTTACTACCAGATCAAGAAATAAAATTATGTATCGATCTACTTCTAGGAACAACTCCTATCTGCATCGCTCCTTATCGAATGGCGTCTATCGAGATGAAAGAGTTAAAGAAGCAACTCGGTGAGTTAGCAGAGAAAGGGTATATCAGAAATAGCACTTCCCCATGGGGTGCACTCGTATTGTTTATAAAAAAGCACGACAGATCACTTCAGTTATGTATCGACTATAGGCAATTGAATAGAGTAACCATGAAGAACAAGTATCCATTACCAAGAATCGATGAGTTGTTCGATCAATTGGGAGGATCATGGTATTACTCTAAGATTGATTTGAGATTTGAGTACCATCAACTTAAAGGACTTCTCAAGCATTGAGGCCTTTTGGGTTGACGAATGCTCTGTTGGTTGCCGAATCGAATTCGGCGGCAGAAACGCAGCGGAATAGCGGATCGTGTATAACAAAAATTTTCACAAAACTTTTGAGATACTCTATAGATTATATTAATTTATGCACCAATAAATTAATCTCATTAATTTATAAGATTCAAGGATCAACCGAAAAATACCTTGTAGCCGACTCGGATGATATCTTGATTTTCTTTGACCACGAACAGTCCTAGCTTCAAGCTTTGTGTTTAGAACACCAAAGTCTTCCACGTCAATTCCTTGATTCCACGTAGACGTGTGTGTGGGCACACGTGAGACAAAACGGTTTCTAAAACACTCAAATTTCCACAAACACCAAAACATGCACGATGTGGAATTTTTGGAGAAAAAATATTTCACTCTCTTTTTGCTATATGAGAATTCCGGCCACACTAGGAAACTAGGGCTGAAAAGTGTTTCAAAATTGTCTCACAATTTTTCATTTATCTCATATTTAAAGAGAAGAAGTCAAACTTCAAAATAGGATCAAATCCTTATCTCCAATTTTGAATTTGGAACAAAAAATCCCTTCCCCTTATCCCTTAGGTGGCCGGCCACACACTAGGGTTTTATCCCTGTGTGTGGTGCCTAGATAAGATAGGGAAGGAGAAGATATTTTATCCTTTATCCAAGTGGTCAATTTTAATTCAGATTCAAATTGAATTTAAGTCAAACTTAAATTAATTTGAATTCTAAATTAAACAACTTATCAAATAAGTTTAAATGGATAAATCTAGATATGTTCAAATTCAAATTTAAATAATCTCATTATTTAAATAATAATTAATTCTCAATTAATTATTCTTGAGTATTTAATTTTAGAATTCCGTAATTCTAAAATTCCCATTTTGCCCTTTGTGTCCGGTAGAATTACAAGGACGACGCGGGGACTAATGGACCCATAATTACGAGCTCCAATAAAATTAATAATTAATTAAACACTTTAATTAATTAATTAATTCTATTAATTCCAATAGTTACTCCACTATAAACTTGGAATTGCACTCTCGGAATTATAGACATTAATTACTTCTAAACCGTGAAGTGTCCATTTGATATAGTCATTGCATATAGATCGATCCTCCATAAATAATTCATAATTAGAGTCAGGTAGAATCCGTTAACCTCTCTAATTACATCTTTATCCTTGAGTACCATTGATTCTCTAATGGATAGTGATTCATAAAACACACTCATGAACCAGAGCGCTCTTACTAATCCAAGTACCGAATCAACACTCAAGAGAATTATTTATCTGCTTCTTTCTCAAGAAGGAATGGATTCCATCTCGTATAATAACATTCCCAGCTACTTATTTCATTATGTCTCCAAAATACAAGGAATAGGATTCAGGGTCTCGGAATCCGTGCAAAATAAATCAAAAGACATAAATCCATAAATAGGAGTTTGTTAAGAACTCGTGATTAAGATCATTCTATATATGACCATCGGTAGACTCAATTAGAATTTCTATGCTTAACGGAAATTATTAGAAATTCATATTGTGTCTCAAGGCCCCATGTTCCACATAATCTCATTATGCGAAATACACTCATTCAATATCTCGCCATATTAACAAAGGCGGATAACACCGCTCCATTCTAAATGGGAATGACATGTATTAATAATGTTTTAATTAAAGATTCCGAACTTTAATTAAATTCATTATGAACAAATTACTTTTGATTATTATCCTTAAACATTATCCTCTTGTATATAACACTTATATACCATGTTTAAGGTTACATAAATAATCAAGGAATTTTATTTGATATTCATAAAATATTCATAAATATATGCACATAAAATGATGAATAAACTATTTTATTAAATAAATAATAAATATCCTTTTACATCTCATGCTTTCGGACACTATTCCCAACAATCTCCCATTTGTCCTAAAGCAGGTGTGTCATGTCTCTAATCCCAAATCCATCTAAGTGCCGATCAAAAACATTCAATGGCAATGTCTTGGTGAACGGGTCAACAAGGTTGTCCTCCGACGCGATCTTGAACCGCTACATCGCCTCTATCCACAATGTCTCCGATCGGTGATATTTCCTTTCTATATGTTTCGCACTCTTATGGCTTCTAGGTTCTTTTGAATTAGCCACCGCTCCAATTTGTTTTCACAATAGAGCTTAATTGGCTTATCCATATCGGAACAACTTCGGATCGCTTAAGAACTTCCCCGAGCCATGTAGCTTCTTTTGCGGCTTCACAAGTCTGCAACATATTCAACTTCCATGGTAGAGTCGGCCAACACACTTTTGCTTTATACTTCTCCATACCACGGCTCCTCCATTAAGAGTGAACACAGATCCGATGTCGACCGTCGACTATCTCTATCTCGATTGGAAATCGAATCGTATCCGGTGAGAGATGATCTTCTCCGGAATATACTAACATATAGTTTCTCGTTCTCCTAAGATACTTGAGAATACACTTCACCGCAACCCAATGATCTAATCCTGGGTTGGACCGGTAGCATCGACTACTCCCCATCGCATAGCGTATATCCGGGTCTTGTACACAACATGGCATACATAAGGCTTCCCACGGCGGCGTGGGGATACCTTCTCATATCTTTTTCCCGCTGCGGGGTCTTTGGACATTGCTCCTTAGAAAGATGAATACCATGCCTAGAAGGCAAATTCCCTTTCTTGGAGTTTTGCATCGAATACCTAGACAACACTTTGTCTATATAAGATGCTTGTGATAACGCCAAAAGCTTTTTCTTGCAATCTCGAATAATCTTGATCCCAAGAACATAGCTTGCCTCTCCTAAATCTTTCATTTGAATTGGTCAAGCTAACCACTCCTTTACATCTGTCATCATTCCCACATCATTCCCTATGAGTAGGATGTCATCGACGTAAAGAATTAAGAAGACCACTTTCTCTTCTTTCTTGTACTTGTAGACGCATGGTTCGTCAATGTTTTGATCAAATCCATAAGACTTTACAGCCTCATCAAACCCGATGTTCCATGATCTAGAAGCTCGCTTCATCCCATAAATGGACCTTTGCAATTTGCGCACTTTTTCGCTGTTGGCCTTCCACTATGTAACCCTCTGGCTGATCCATATAGATGGTTTCATCAAGATAGCCATTCGGAAAAGCTGTCTTGACGTCCATCCGGCATATCTCATAGTCAAAATATCTTTTAATGGCCAGGAGTATCCGGATGGACTTAAGCATAGCTCTTGGGCAGAAAGTTTCCTCATAGTCAACTCCCTCCTTTTGGGTATAACCTTTAGCCACTAGCCTTGCTTTATAAGTCTCTACTTTTCCATCCGCTCCTCTCTTTCTCTTGAAGATCCCCTTGCATCTAATGGGTTTTACCCCTTCGCGTAGATCTACAAGTTGCCGGACTGAGTTAGAGTGCATAGACTCCATCTCGAGTTTCATAGCTGCTTGCCATTCTTCCTTATCGAGAATCGCCCATCGCATCCTTAAAGATCGATGGATCCTCCTTACCGGCCATCATCAGTGACGATTTGGGCTTCCTCAGATAACGGTCGGGTAACGTGCTTACCCTCCCACTACGACGAGGTGCATTGGAGTCTGATTAGGAACTGTGGTCTTTTCTCTGAGTGGTCCGACAACTCTTGTCGATTGTGGTCCGATCTCATCGGAAAGTAACTCTTCTAACACTATCTTACTTCTGGGCCTAAAATCTATCATATAGTCATGCTCCAGAAATGTGGCATTTGTCGATACAAACACCTTTTGATCTTCAGGACTATAAAAGAAACCTCCCTTTGTCCCAACGGGATATCCTACAAACATACATACTTCTGACTTGGGTTCCAACTTCCCAGTCTCTCCCTTCAGCACGTGTGCTGGACACCCCCATATGCGCACGTGTCTCAAACTAGGTTTTCGACCGCACCACAACTCTAAGGGTGTTGTAGGTACAGACTTAGATGGTACTCTATTCAGAATGTAGGCAGCTATTTTTAGGGCATAACCCCAGAATGAAGTAGGTAGTGAAGAATAACTCAACATTGATCTCATCATGTCAAGCAAAGTCCGATTTCTCCTTTCGGCCACACCATTTTGCTGTGGTGTACCGGGTGCAGTCAAATGGGATACCACACCTTCTTCAATCAAGAAATCCCGGAACTCTTGGTCCAGGTATTCACCCCCTCGATATGATCAAGTGTCTTGATTGGTTTACCTAATTGTTTTCAACTTCGCTCGGAATTCTCTAAACTTTCCAAAAGTTTCGTATTTCCGTTGCATCGTAAAACATAACCATATCTCGAATAGTCGTCAATAAAAGTGACGTAATATTCGTAACCTCCTCTAGCTTGGACGTTTAACGGTCCACATACATCCGAATGTATCAACTCAAGGGGTTACAGTAGCTCTTTCTCCTTTCGTCGTGAAAGGCCTCTTGGTCATTTTACCTTCCAAACAGGATTCACAGACTGGAAGCTCACCAACTTTTAGTTCGCGTAAAGGACCATCCTTTACCAGTCGTTCAATCCTTTTTAGGTTAATATGACCAAGCCTAAGATGCCACAGATATGTATTGTTATCGTGAGAAATCTTTTGCTTTTTATTCTTAGGTTCGGCAACTCTGAACATTTCAGTATTAAGCAGTGAGTTAGGTATTGGTTTTATACAATATAAACCATCATCCAGACGTCTAGAACAAATATTTAAACCATTTCGAGAAATATGAACAAATTCATTATCAAAATAAACTTTAAATAATTGTTCAAATAATTTGGCCACAGAAATCAAATTTCTGCGAATGTCTGGAATAAAATAAACATTGTTCAAAACTAAAAATTTATTTTCCCTAAAACGAAGTCTAACTTCTCCCAATTGCTTTTGCGAAACTCTTGCGCCATTGCCTACTTTCATCGTGTAGTCCCCATCGGCTAGCTCGATGTAAGAACTAAGACTACGCAAAGAGAAACAAACATGATTAGTTGCTCCCGAATCAATTATCCAGGTGAGGTATCACCCTCTACTAAACATGTTTCAAGGACTAGTAAATCTGATTTACCTTGTTCCTTTTTCTTTTTCACTCCTCGAGATACTTGTGATTTTCTCTTCCAAAGCCCTTCGCCATTGCAAAGGAAACACTTTCCTTTGGGTTTTGGATGGGGCCCTTTGCTTTCTTGGGTCTCTTGTTCTTTCCTTCTTTCCTCTTCCTTGGTTCTGGTTTTTCCTTTTGTTTTTTACCGAACTTCCCTGCAACTATCTAACATTTGCTTCTCCTCCCCTTCTTTTGTTGGTGGATTCAAGTTTTGCAGGTCATTCATGAGTTTAGTGAGATTGCACTTTTTCTTGTTCATAACAAAGTTGTTTACGAACTCATGAAAGTCAGAGGACAGGCTTTCCAAGATGATGCCAACTTGGGTGGCTTCATCGATTTTGGCACCATTGAGCTCCGCATCGTGGAGGTGATCAATCATGTTCAGAACATGTGCCTTGACTGAAGAACCTTTCTTCATCTTGTCGTTCATGAAAGCCCTTACGGCATCCAAACGAGCCTTTTCAGAAGGAGCGCCAAACATGGTTTCTAGAGACTCCATTATCTCATAAGCAATCTCCATCTCCTCATGCTTCTTGGGAAGCACATCGCTCATACTGGCCAGCATAAAGCACTTTGCTTTATTGTTAGCCTTGATCCAGCGATCAAAAGGCTCCCTCGCAGTTTTGGATGCAGTTGCCGTGGGTTCAGGAGGACATTCCTCCGCTAGGACAAACTTATAGTCTTCGCAAACCAATAGTATGTTCATGTTACTTTTCCACTTAGCATAATTATCACCGTCTAATTTTTTCAACGCTAGTAGTGTGATAATGGGATTCGACATATTGCTGGAAATAAATAGAATATTCATCTAATTAATTTATGTGCATGAATATCAAGGCATGCTAATTTAGGCACAATTAAATATGATGCATGCTGCACATGAAAATACATAAATCATGTTTTAATTTTAGGTGCCAACGATAATCCAATTTTCCACATATAAAGTGTACCTTTGGGTAGTCAAGTTATATGCCAATTAGACTGAGACTCTTCTCAGTTAAAATATCTCATATTTTCATATTTATTAACTACCGTTATTTTCAGTCAAAATATAACCAACAAATTTGATTATATTTTATGAGTGTAACCCACCGCTTCGCATCCCATAGACTTAACTTCGGATTGCTACCTTTGGGTAGTCAATTCGAAATACATCCCCGAATCTTATCTCTAGGAAGCCAACCTTGTTATTGATCCGGCAAGGACACTCTCCTTTAGGAGGGCGATTCAATGTCGCCGCAAAGCCCCTTTCCGGATCTCACGGTGTTGCGCTAACGGCGGAGACTAGTGGGTCGTATTGTCATACAACCCTCTCCCACTCATTATTTTGCAAACATGTATTTTGTTTGAAAAGCATCTCATGATTTTCAAATCGAAAAATAAACAATTTATTTTTCGGATATGTGAAATTCCAAAATTTAACTCTTAAATTTAATTTCACATGTAACATTATTTTGCAAATCAATTTTGCAACTTAAATCAATTTAATCATATTAAATCAATTTTCAAATAAGATGGTTCTTATTTTTATTTTATTTTTCTAAAACACTTTTATAATAAATAAAATAAACAATAACAATTATGCGCGGTATGCATGGCATGTTATAAAACCATATGAGTAGGCACATTATATCTACATGGCATGTTATATGCATGGACATATATAATATATAATTATCAACATAAAATATAAATATATGCAATCAACTATTGAGATGGATTTGACCGGGTCCCATGGAAAAATAAATTACAACTCAATCGAATCGAATAAATAAATAATTACAATAATTATATTCTTCCGTTACATCAACGGGTCTTCGATTCTTGAATTCTTTATTCTTTGGCTTCATTCTTTGTCTCCGGGTTGGATTTCACCTTCCTTGGGATCCAGAACTTTTCCGGGCTCGTCGGCACGCTTTACGAGGGTTTCGGAAACCTTTGGGCCCGTTCGGGATCAAATCCCGAACTTGGGCCGCAGCCTGGGCCGCGGCCTGGCCACGCGCTGGGGCGCGGCCTGGACACGCCTGGGCGCGGCCTGGGCGTGCCTGGGCGGCGTCCCCGGCCGCGCTGGGCAGCGTCTGGACGCGCCTGGGCCGCGTCCGGGACGCGCCTGGGCCGCGATTCTGGAAATTTCTGGGCAGTTTTCTAGGCTTCTTTGAAGGCTTCAAACATGATCTTCATGGCCTTCTTCTTGATTCAAAAACCCTAATTCTACCCAAATCCTAGAATTACAATAATTCTAATCCCGAATTAAATTACAAATAATTTATTAACGAATGAATATAACCGATCCATGGAACCATATAATTAACGACCAAATCCATCATCCATACATTCATCATCATGAATAAAAATAAACATCCATAAATGCAAGTGCCTACTCATCACATACATACATATTTAAATATCACATATTTAATATTGATTATGATTATCAAATAATCAAGCATAAATTAATATCGCCTATAGACCGCCTCGATACCAATTGTTGGTTGCCGAATCGAATTCGGTACAGAAACGCAGCGAATAGCGGATCGTGTATAACAAAAAATTTTCACAAAACTTTTGAGATACTCTATAGATTATATTAATTTATGCACCAATAAATTAATCTCATTAATTTATAAGATTCAAGGATCAACTGAAAAATACCTTGTAGCCGACTCGGATGATATCTTGATTTTCTTTGACCACGAACAGTCCTAGCTCCAAGCTTTGTGTTTAGAACACCAAAGTCTTCCACGTCAATTCCTTGATTCCACGTAGACGTGTGTGTGGGCACACGTGAGACAAAACGGTTTCTAAAACACTCAAATTTCCACAAACACCAAAACATGCACGATGTGGAATTTTTGGAGAAAAAATATTTCACTCTCTTTTTGCTATATGAGAATTCCGGCCACACTAGGAAACTAGGGCTGAAAAGTGTTTCAAAATTGTCTCACAATTTTTCATTTATCTCATATTTAAAGAGAAGAAGTCAAACTTCAAAATAGGATCAAATCCTTATCTCCAATTTTGAATTTGGAACAAAAAATCCCTTCCCCTTATCCCTTAGGTGGCCGGCCACACACTAGGGTTTTATCCCTGTGTGTGGCGCCTAGATAAGATAGGGAAGGAGAAGATATTTTATCCTTTATCCAAGAGTCCAATTTTAATTCGATTCAAATTCAATTTAAGTCAAACTTAAATTAATTTGAATTCTAAATTAAACAACTTATCAAATAAGTTTAAATGGATAAATCTAGATATGTTCAAATTCAAATTTAAATAATCTCATTATTTAAATAATAATTAATTCTCAATTAATTATTCTTCGAGTATTTAATTTTAGAATTCCGTAATTCTAAAATTCCCATTTTGCCCTTTGTGTCTGGTAGAATTACAAGGACGACGCGGGACTAATGGACCCATAATTCGAGCTCCAATAAAATTAATAATTAATTAAACACTTTAATTAATCAATTAATTCTATTAATTCCAATAGTTACTCCACTATAAACTTGGAATTGCACTCTCGGAATTATAGACATTAATTACTTCTAAACTGTGAAGTGTCCATTTGATATAGTCATTGCATATAGATCGATCCTCCATAAATAATTCATAATTAGAGTCGTAGAATCCGTTAACCTCTCTAATTACATCTTTATCCTTGAGTACCATTGATTCTCTAATGGATAGTGATTCATAAAACACATTCATGAACCGAGGCGCTCTTACTAATCCAAGTACCGAATCAACACTCAAGAGAATTATTTATCTGCTTCTTTCTCAAGAAGGAATGGATTCCATCTCGTATAATAACATTCCCAGCTACTTATTTCATTATGTCTCCAAAATACAAGGAATAGGATTCAGGGTCTCGGAATCCATGCCAGGTAAATCAAAAGACATAAATCCATAAATAGGAGTTTGTTAAGAACTCGGATTAAGATCATTCTATATATGACCATCGGTAGACTCAATTAGAATTTCTATGCTTAACGGAAATTATTAGAAATTCATATTGTGTTCAAGGCCCATGTTCCACCAATAATCTCATTATGCGAAATACACTCATTCAATATCTCGCCATATTAATAAAGGCGGATAACACCGTTCCATTCTAAATGGGAATGACATGTATTAATAATGTTTTAATTAAAGATTCGAACTTTAATTAAATTCATTATGAATAATTACTTTTGATTATTATCCTTAAACATTATCCTCTTGTATATAACACTTATATACCATGTTTAAGGTTACATAAATAATCAAGGAATTTTATTTGATATTCATAAAATATTCATAAATATATGCACATAAAATGATGAATAAACTATTTTATTAAATAAATAATAAATATCCTTTTACATCTCATGCTTTCAGGACACTATTCCCAACATGCTCCCACAGCTTTATGGACCTAATGAATCGAGTCTTCCGACCTTACTTGGATCAATTTGTGATAGTTTTCATTAACGACATCCTGGTTTATTCAAAGACCTAGGAAAACCACGAGCAACATCTGAGGATCGTTCTCTAGACTCTTCGTGAGCATCAGCTCTACACAAAGAAGGTAAAGTGTGATTTCTGGTTAACGGATGTCAAGTTCCTTGGACATGTTATATCTGGACAAGGAATCTTAGTGGATCCTTCAAAGATTGAAACTGTGCTGCAATAGGAATGACTAAAGAACGTAGTTGAAATATGAAGTTTCCTAAAACTTTTCGAGTATTATCAACGTTTTGTAAAGGACTTCTCAAGCATTGATGCTCCAATGACTCGATTGACCAAGAAAGAAGTCAGATTTGAATGGGATACTAACTCTGAACATGTTTTCCAAGAATTAAAGACTAGATTGATGAAGGCACCAGCCCTGACCATATCAAATAGCGAGGAGCCATATGAAGTGTATTCTCGACGCGTCAAGACGAGGACTTGGATGTGTGCTAATTTAAGAAGGACGTGTTGTCACTTATGCATCTCGTCAACCAAGCCTCATGAGTAGAATTATGTAACTCATGACTTGGAGTTAGTCATGCAGTAATTTTTGCTCTCAAAATATGGAAATGTTATCTTTATGGAGCAAAATTCTAGATCTTCTCTAACCATAAGAGTTTAAAATACTTGTTTACTCAAAAGGACTTATGGATGGAGTACATAGAGGATTATGATTTTACCCTGCGAAAGATCATCTTGGAAAAGCCAACGTGGTAGCAAATGCCCTCAACAGGAAGACTTCAGGAATTCTCGCATCTTTGGCTTTAGAGGATTGGAATTGGACTGAAACAATAGGCAATTATAATTTCTAGTATTATAAGGATTATAATCAATCTTTGGTCTATAACTTGGTTTCTATGCCAGCTCTAGTACAACAGATCAAGCAGAACCAATGGTAGGATTCGTATCTTCAAGGAGTTTGAATTCGAATTTAGAATGGAGAGCAACTCAATGATTGGAATATCCAGGAAGATGGAACACTTTATTTCAAAAAATACTTAGCTGTTTCTAAAATGGTTGAGATAAAGAAGGTAGTCCTTCACGAGGCTCACAAATCGCGGTTTTCTATTCATCTTGGGAGTACAAAGATGTATCATGATCTCAAGAGGCGTTGGTGGAGAGGTATGAAGAAAGATGTTCGCAAATAAGTGTCGAATGTGTGACTTGTCTTGAGTTAAAAGTCGAACATCGAAACCTATTGGAGAACTGCAACCTCTTCCTGTTCCTAGATGGAAATGGAAACACATTACGATGGATTTTCTCATGGGATTGTCGAGAACGGAGCGGGGCCTGATGCTATTTGGGTCGTTGTGGATAGATCGATTAAGTCTGCGCACTTCATACCATTTTATGCAACGTATTCCGGGAAGATTCTAGGAAAGTTGTACCTAGAACACATCGTTAGGCTTCATGGAGTCCCATTATCCATCACATCAAATCGTGATACTCGTTTCAATGTAAAGTATTGGAGAAGTTTTCAGGAAGCCATGGGGACATAGTTGAATTTCAAAGATCAAGCCATCCTCAGATCGATGGACAGTCTAAAAAAGTTATTCAGATTCTGGAGGATATGCTCCGTGCTTGTGTTCTTGACTGCAGTGGAAACTAAAAGAAGTATCTCCATCTAGCTGAATTCGCCTACAACAACAAATATCAATCAAGCATTGGTATGGCACTGTTTAAGGCTATATATGGCAGACCTTACAAATCACCAGTTTGTTGGCTCAAGCCAAAGGATCAACTTACTCTTGGACAAGATGACATCCAAGAAAACAACAAGAAGATAGTCCTTATTTAGGAACAATTGTTGACAGCTTAGAGTTGTCAGAAGAGCTATGTTGGCGTAGACCTTCAGAGTTTCAAAAAGTCAATTTTGTTTTGTTGAGAGTTTCTCCATGTAAAGGAATCACTCGTTTTGGTGTGAAAGAAAAACTTGCACCAAGGTATATAGGCCCATTCCAGATCGTGCAACGAGCTGGTGTCATTGCTTATTGTCTCACTTTTCTACTTGAGTTGTCTCATGTGCATGATGTATTCCATGTTTCTATGCTTTGCAAGTGTCAATTTGATCTGGAAGACATTGTGCAATGGTACGATGTTCTAATTCAGTATGACACAACTTACGAGGAAGCACCAGTTCAGATTCTTGACCGGAAGATGAAAAGTTTACGCCGTCGTGAGATTCTGCTAGTGAAATTATTGTGGTAACATCATGGTGTTGAGGAATTGACAATGGGAACTAGAAATAGCAATGCAAGAACAATATCTGTATCTATTCTTATCTTGAGGTAAACTCTAATTTCGAGGATGAAATTCCTATAGGGGGTAGAGCGGTAATAACGTGAAGAATTAAACAGGTTTAAATATGTTAATTGTGATTTCTTAGCGTGCCTAATATTGATTTTTCTTAATTAATCATGACATTACAAATTTTAATTACTTTCATCTCCGAGAATACCCTTTAATATTTTACCCCTTCTTTTCTTTTCTTTTTTTTTTTTTTCTTTTCTTTTCTTTTCTTTTTTTTTTTCCTTTTCTCTCTCTCCTTTCCCATTTATTTCTTCTCTTTCCCCGCTGGCCCCTTACTCTCTCTCTTTCTTTTTCTTCTCTCTCTCTCCTTTGTTTCCTCTCACGCAGACCTCCCCTCTCTCTTTTTCGCTTAACCGTCGATCACCCACTCTCTCTCCCTCTCTCACTAGTGCTTTTCCTCTCTCTCCCTTGCTCTCTCTTTCTCTCATTTTCCCTATCTCTCTCTCTCTCTCTCTCTCTCTCTCTCTCTAGGGATGTTCCTACCAAAGCAGGAAAGAGAAAAAAATAACAAAACAGAGAGAAAGACTCTTTAACCAATTTGAGGTAAAATTTGTTGAGAAATCAGCTCTTGTGTTTGAATTCTTGGATTAAGGAAGTATGATTTTGGTTAAGATTTGATGAATTTTGATTTAGTTTTGGATTTGGATGAATAGTGATGGAATTTAGGTTGAATTTAAGGGTTTTCAGTTTTTGAGTATATTGAAGTGTTTAGAAATTGATTTTAGCAATTTTCCATGGATTTATCTTGAAATCAACTTGAAAATGTGAGTTTTGGTATTGTTCTCACTGTTTTGGATGCACCTTGCTGCACTCTAAGCTGCAGCAAAGTTGCAGCAATACCCAAAAAAAAAGTGAGAAAACCTTTAACTTGGATTATGAAGTTGTTTATAAACTTTGGACTTGAGTTGAGGCACACAAATAGGAAATAATTGCACATAATTGAACTAGATTCATTCTAGGAGGTGAGATCTCAGTTCTAAAACATTATTTTGATGACGAAGCTAGCGGGACGATCGGACACGGAGCTTCAAGAATAGACGGTTGGACAACATGAAATTATCCGTAGATTTGAGATCCGAGAGGTAGGATGTTCTTGTCCATATCCTTGTTTGCCTATTTTAAATGATTTTGGCTTATAAAAACGTTTTAAAAATAAAAACGTATTTGTCATCATTGAGATTTAAGGAAGAGTTTTAGAAATATTTTCTTAAAATGAAATATTTTAAGAACTAGTAATATGCATGATGGCCTAGAGATCGGGGTATGGTGATCATATCCTTAGGGGCAGGTCCCGAAACCCATATAGGCCATTACAGTGGTGATATCATGACTTTGCGATAAGGTAAGTGACTCACCATAATCTTGTGACTCACTTACTGTAATATGGGCTTTTGAGATTTATGCTTATTTCCTTTTACTAAAAAATGGATGTTCGGTTTCAAATGATATATTCAGACCATGTACTTCCATTTATTGATTCAGGTTTATAAAATTGTATGTTACTGGGCCTTTTGCTCACTGTTTCTACAGTCTTAAATGTACTAAAACCCTCCCAGGCGATGCTAGAAGTATTTCTTAGAAGGTGGCGATTATCGGCGAGGGAATCCACTCAAGATTAGAGGAAGCTATAAAGTGTTCTCTTTATTTCCACTTATTACAAGGCATGTATAATGTTATGGATTGTAAATTTTAAATTCTCCTAGACTGTGGTTGATGTCAGCATATTACTGTTAGGAATGGTGTCCTAGAAGAATGAGATGTAATAGGATATTTATTATTTATTTAATAAAAGAGTTTATTCATATTTTATGTGCATGTATTTATGAATATTTTATGAATATCAATGAAAATTTCATGATTATTTATGTGACCTTAAACATTGTATATAAGTGTTATATACAAGAGGATAATGTTTAAGGATAATAATCAAAAAGCAATGTTCATAATGAATCTAATTAAAGTTCAGAATATGTAATTAAAACATTATTAATACATGTAATTTCCATTTAGAATAGAACGGTGTTATCCGCACCGTTAATATGGTGAGATATTGAATGAGTGTATTTCAAATAATGAGATTAAGTGGAATAAGAACACAGACAAAATATGAATTTCTAATAATTTCTGTTAAGTATAGAAATTCTAATTGAGTCTACCGATGGTCATATATAGAATGATCTTAATCCTGAGTTCTTAACAAACTCCTATTTATGGATTTGTGTCTTTTGATTTACTCGGTACGGATTCTGAGACCCTGAATCCTATTCCTTGTATTTTGGAGACATGATGAAGTAGGTAGCCGGGAATGTTGTTATACGAGATGGAATTCATTCCTTCTTGAGAAAGAAGTAGATAAATAATTCTCTTGAGGGTTGATTCAGTACTTGGACCAGTAGTAGCTCCGATTCATGAATGTGTTTTACGAATCACTGTCCATTAGAGAATCAATGGTACTCATGGATAAAGAAGTAATTAGAGAGGTTAACGGATTTTACCTAACTCTAATTATGAATTATTTATGGAGGATCGATCTATATGCAATGACTATATCAAATGGACATTTCACAGTTAAGAAGTAATTTATGTCTATAATTTCGAGAGTGCAATTCCAAGTTTATAGTGGAGTAACTATTGGAATTAATAGAATCAATTAACTAGTTAAAGTGTTTAATTAATTATTAATTTTATTGGAGCTTGGGATTATAGGTCCATTAGTCCCCGTGTCGTCCTCGTAATTCTACCAAACACAAAGGGCAAAATTGGAATTTTAGAATTACGGAATTCTAAAATTAAACACTCAAAAATAATTAATTAAAAATTAATTATTATTTAAATAATGTGATTATTTAAATTTAAATTTGAACACATCTAGATTTATCCATTTAAACTTATTTGATAAGTTGTTCAATTTAGAATTCAAATTAATTTAAGTTTGACTTAAATTGGAATTTGAATTTGAGTCATAATTGGACTACAGGATAAAGGATGATTTTCTCTTCCTTCCCTATTTGTTATTGGCGCCACACAGGGATGAGAATCCCCTAAAGTGGCCAGCCACACTAAGGATAAGGAATGTGAGATTTTGTTTCAAATTCAAATAGGAGATAATTAACAAGCTTTATCTTGGAGATAAAGATTGGATTCCTTCTAGAAGTTTAACTTCTACTCTATAAATAAGAGAATAGTAGAAAATTGTGGATATAATTTTTGAGACAATTTTTGAAACAAATTTTCAGCCCTAATTGTTAAGGTTGGCCAAAATTCCCTTGGTAGAGAGGAAGGAAAAAATTTTTCTCCAAAAATTCCACATCGTGCATGCGTTGGTGTTTGTGGAAATTCGAGTGTTTATTTTAACCCGTTTTGTCTCAGGTGTACCCACACACACGTCTTCGTAGATTCTAGGAATTGACGTGGAAGACATTGGTTTTCTAAACACAAAGCTTTGGAGCAAGGATTGTTCGAGGTCAAAGAACTCAAGTTATCAACCGAGTTGGCCTTCAGGTATTTTTCCTAATTGAGTTCTTAATGAATGAATTAATGAGATTAATTTATTCGTGCATAAATTAATATAATCTACAGAGTATCTCAAAGGTTTTTATGAAAATTTTTGTTGTACACGATCCGCCTCCCCCCACGCTTCCGCGTCCGAATTCGATTCTGCTACCAACAATTACTTTTCTATATTTGTTTATGTATGCATAATGTGGAGCCCTTGTGGGGAAAACTGTCAGAGGCTGAACTTTGAATGGTTTTATTGTTGTTTTTTGAAATCCACCTCACTCTTTCTAAACTCAATTTCCCAAAAATAGTGGGGTTTGTTTGGAAATTATATAATGTTTATCTTTTTAAATGATTTTAACATTATTGTGTGTTTAACCACTTCTTAATCCATGTTTAATTTGTAAACAAGCCTCCAGGTCACCAACCCATGTTTGGGGGCGTGAAAAATTGTAGCCCAAGTTATGCATTTTTGAAGTTAGACAAGTCACTAGGAATTCTAAACAAAAATCAGCAAATATTGATCTTGTATAACGCGTTTTAGAGACATTCACTGACCCAAAACTAAGCTTGTAATTGCTCTTTGAAATGCTCTAGATGTCTACTTTGATTAGGAACTAAGTTTTTAATTTTGGTCTATGTAGAATATTTTATGAATATTCCAAAAACAGTCGCCAAAGATGTGTTTTCTAAGAATCGGTAGAACAAGAATCGAGGTGCCTACATTTTTATATGTGATTGTTGCACCTAAATAATCTTCACACCACTTAGAACAAGTTATTAGTGATGTGTGTGATTTGGAATCGCCTCATTTAGAGTTTTGTAGCTCTAGTTGTGCGCATTGGAAATTTCTTATAAAAACTTTTCAGAAACTGTCAAAATCAGAAAAACCATAATTTTGATTTCTTTAGAACTATTTCTGAGAGGTTTATAGATCCCGGATTAAGGCATGTGATATCTTGTTGAAAAGATCTATGTGTCTAATTTCTTTTGAAGTTGATTTTAGAATTTTTAGAGACTTAGATAATATCTTATGAATTTTCTTGTGTAGATTGACAGATCTGCCAATTTACTGTTTTCATGAAGAATACGGCTTCAAGTTAGAAATTGATTTATGGTTAAACGATTAAGTGTTTGGAGCCTTCGACGTTTTTTCAAGACTAAGTATGCGGTTCGTAATGGGATACGAAAAAAGTGTTATAAGAGGATAAATTAACACGTGATATACAATTGATATCTTTTATGTTTCCCAATTTAATTTTTTTTATCTAATCCTTATTACATCAAAAGTGAACCCTCTAAATTACTTTTTTTTAAATTAAAAAAAATTAAATGACCCTACTAAAACATTTTTTTTCAGACGTCTCTTTTTAATAGTTTTTTCATGTACTCTTTTCAATTATTATTTTTTGATATATGCTTTTTTGAATTAGTTCTATTTAGGTAATGCTATCTAAAATTATAAATAATCTAAAGGAGAGTTAGGGGTTACTGTTCATATAGACACAATTCACTGTTTCTTCTACAATAAAGTTACCGTTTTGCCCTTATTTCCCCATTGTCCCTTTCTTCCGTGCAGGGGTCATTCCATCTTTTTGCGCCCTAAGGGTGCGTTTGGTATGGGGTAATCATAAGGGTGGGAATGGGAATCTTTCAGATTCCCACGTTTGGTACAATTATTAGACTTTTTTAAAACCCGGGAAAGTGAAACCCATGGGTTTCACATTACCCCATTTTGGGGTAATCCTAATCCCACCCAATAGGGTGTTATTCAAATTCCCAGGAATCTCAAAATCATGGGAATCTCATAATAATAATAATAATAATTATTAATTATTAATATTATAATTATAATAATAATTATTATTATAATATTAATAATAATATTAATAATAATGATTAATTATTATTATAATATTAATTATTATAATTATAATATTAATAATTATTATTATTAATATAATAATAATAGTAATAATAATTATTATAATTATAATATTAATAATAATTATTATTATAATAATAATATTAATAATAATTATTAATTATTATTATTATTATAATAATAATTATTACAATAGTAATATTAATAATAATTATTAATAATTATTAATATTATATTAATTATTATAATTATAATATTAATAATAATTATTAATAATATAATAATATTAATAATAATTATTATTATAATTATAATATTAATAATAATAATTATTATTATTATAATATTAATTATAATTATAATAATAATAATTCATATCAATAATAATTATAATTATAATTATAATTATAATTATAATTATAATATATAATTATTATTATTATTACTATTATTATTATTATAATAATAATAATTAATATTATAATAATTATAATAATAATTATAATAATAATAATAATAAATATTATAATAATAATAATAATAATAATTATTATTATTATTATTATAATAATAATAATAATAATTATTATTATTATTATAATAGTAATAATAATAATTATTATTATTATTATTATAATTATTATTATTATAATAATTCTAATAATAATAATAATTATTATTATTATTATCATTATTATAATATTAATAATTATAATTATAATTATAATTATAGTAATAATAATTATAATTATAATAGTAGTAATAATAATAATTATTATTATTATTATTAATATTATTAATATTATAATTATAATAATTATAATTATAATTATTATTTATAATAATAATAATAATAAAAATATTATTATTATTATTATTCATTTAAAAAAAATATTTTTTAATTCACATCATTCCCATGCACAACCAAACACAGTAATGTAATATTCTTAGGAATTTGAGAAAGATTCCTGTATAGAACCAAACATAATAATGTATTATTCCTAGGAATCATATTACCCTCCATCACTTTCCTGGGAATATGATTCCTTATGATTACCCCATACCAAACGCCCCCTAAGTGTTTAGTTTGTTTTTGGATTCAACTTGATTTTACGGTTTTGCCCATGTTTCTTTGTTCTTCATTTTCACTCCAGCGTTGAGGGCTTTCGGTCATTTCCCTTTGGGGGCATTACCTTTCGCTGGGCATTTCCATCCTTTCGCCCCTGTAGAGCCCTAATACTCCTTCCCCCTTTGATTTTCTTCTTCTCCGTCAATTTTGTCCCCTTGTTTTTCTCTGTTCTACTTCTGATTTGATTATGCTCTTTTGCTTTGTTTTTGTTGGAATGTTTCGGCTATTCCTTTCTGGTTTCGGTGTATTGGTTCCTCCGGTGGGATTTCAGTGTAAATTTGGGGGTTCTATGGCTTTTTTCTTTTTAGGGTTCTTCTCCCGTTTACATTCACAATTTATGGTCCATTTTCCCTCCGTTCTTGGTCCATGCCTCTCCAATTTCCGTTTCTTTCTTCTTCCTTGCCTTGCTTTGTGTTCTTTGTTTCGATTTTTATCGTTCTTCATGGGTTACATATTTTCAACTTAATTTTTCTAGTTTTTTTTTTTTTTTTTTTTTTTCCATCCATGGTCTCTTCGTTAGTTGTTCTATATTGATTATAGTTTTTTGTTCATTGTTGTTTGTTATTTTTAATATTTTTTCCCTCCCTCTTTCGCTTTCTTGCTCTATTTTTCCCCCTTTTTTTATGTCTTCCCCCCCACCTACTTTCTTTGTTCGTTGTTCTATATGCATTGGAGCTTTCTCCTTGTTTGTTTTTAATTTCCAAATTTTTACTGCTTATTTTTTATTTTTTATTTCCTATTTTTCCCTCTCTGGTTGCTTCCTTCGTTGCTTTATATTTATGTATTATAGTATTTTATTTGCTAACTAATACTGCTTAGTTCAAATTCTACTCAGGTTCGATATCTACTCCTTTGATGGATTTATTTGTGCAGGGACTTTATCTCTATCAGTGGACTTTTTCTTACTGATTTCATGTCGTGTATGGGTAATTCTTGATTTTCCCTTCTTTATTTATTGCATTGATGCTTACAGTGGCCACTTGGATGCTTACAGTGGCCACTTGCTTTTCCCGATTGATGGGCTGATGATTTGTACTGATTTTTTTACGGACACATTAAATGAATTGGTGATTTTTTCTCTCTGAATATTCTGGAATCTCCACTAATTTTTGCTTTGCATTATCTAGAATCCTTGACAATTTTAGGGGAAAAAAAAACCCCTTTGTACTTTTTTTCTCTTTTTTTTCCTCTTCCTTGCGTTTGGTTTTTTCTGAGCCTGTTACTTTTTAAATTATCCCTAGGGTTGTATTGGTTTTATGATTTAATAAGGCAATTTTTATCTATTAATTTTTCTGACCTCAATGCACAATATTACGTGTTACATTATTAGACATTGTTTACTGTTCATGTTGCTTTTTGACTCTTTATTTATGAATATTGCTGCGTGCACGGATTTGTAATGCATGTTCCTATCTATTTCTCCTGCGTCTGTTCTTTTGTTTCAACCGCTCTATTTTTTCTCCCATCATTTAATATTTCATTCTGTTATTATCCCTCATTTACTCTTCTGCTTCTTGACCTCTGCGTCTTTGACTATTTGTGGTTGTTGTTGTTCTACCCGTGATCACTCACTGTTTAATTTCATCCTTCGTCATTTATTGTTCTGTCTCCTTATCCTTCTATCTTTAAGTGTTTGTGTTCACTTATGGTTGGTTGATACCTAACAGTTATAGCATCATTTGGAGTGCTTCAGGTACCATTAATATCTTTTGCTTACTTTCCCTCAACGTCATTAATATTTACTTTTTGTTTGTTTTATTACTTTTGTTGATTTATAGCTCCACTATTTTATCATTACTTAATGGCATTGACATGTTTACTTACAATTTATTTATTTCTTAGCAACGTGCTTAGATACATGACATTAGTTTAGATGTTTTTAAATTAATTCTCCTATCTATTTTTTTTCCTTTTCCCCCTTTCTTCTTGCCCCCTTTTGTTCTCCAGACCATCTTCCCCCTCCCTTTCTTATTCCCTCATGGCAATGGTGATTATGAATAACCTTGACACCTTGAGTTTGATATGATTTGTCCAAAAATTGCCGTGAATGTGGTTTTTTCATTTTGTCATGCTTTTGTCTACACCCTTTGATTCAGAGTCTTATGTTGTTTCTTTTCCCGTATTTTTTTTGCTTATTCTCATGCTCTTACCCTTTTTGGACCAGTATTCAATTTAAAAATTATTTACATACACATATACGTATATATTAGTTTCCCTTTTTTTATTATTACATCCTGTTTTTTTTTCCACGTGCTTTCCTCTGCCTATGGTATCCTTCCATGATTTTGTATTATTATCAAATTCTGATATTTTTACTACTACTATTTGTATTGAGATCTACTTATCTGTATAACATGTTCTCTTTTTTCTTTTCTTCTCTCTCTCTCTCTCTCTCTCTCTCTCTATTCACCTGGTAGTCATTGGACAAGTTGATATCTTACTCAAATCGGTTATTTTTTGTGGCATACACGTTATAATCCGTGTGATGAATCAAATATCTTATCAACTTTTCTGACCTTTATGCAGTTGCCCATAGTAGGTAGCCGTAAAGTGCCTATAAATATATAAGTTTATTTGTTCATCACCCGTTGATAAAAAATTTCATTGTTTGAGCCATGATTACTATATGAAAATACTATAGTATTCATGTATTATGAATTTGTTTTCAGTGCTTCTTTTTTCTCTGTTTTGCCCCCTTTCTTTCCTCAGCCTTTCTCCCCCCTCTTCTTTTTCTTTTCCTGTTTATTTATTTGTCCATTTGCTTGGTGTACCTTTCCCATTTGGGGTGCTATTTGCAACGCCTGAAGTATTGATAAGAACTTTTATCCATACATTTTTAACCAATATTGCTGACAATGGATGCAGTAATTTGCCATAGCAGTGTTAATATATGTTGTTTGTCCTTTGTTATCCGCATTGACTTGAATTTATGTTACGATAGATATCACTCATCTAAAAAGGAGAAGACTCTTCCTTTTCACTTTTAGTGAATATTGGTAACCTCTATTTACTGTCTTCTGCTTCATAAATAAATGATTATATTGTGTTTATTTTGTCTTTTGCTTCATAAATAAATGACTATATTATGTTGAGCATTTTCTTTATTAGTTCCTGACCCATACGTGGACGTGCATATGTATATTGGCAATGATGATCATACTCAATTTTCACGTATTAAAGTCTATTTATTTTGTCCAAAAACTGTTGTGGCTATATCTTTCCTATTTCACTTCTTAACACATTTTTACCATTTTAGTTCTCAGCCAAAACAAGTAGAGCAGTCTAAAAAAAACCTAAAAACCAGATAATGTAACTACTCATAAATCAAAACATTTCTAATTTTATCAATTATTATTACTAATCTGTTAAAAATTTACCTCTTGCAGCTGAAAAAAACGCAAAAATCAACAAAATAAGCTAGAGCACGGTGTAAATAAATCTTTGTTACTTCATTATATGTATTTATTTATATACTTATATACATATAAACTACTTATGTTTTTTATAATATAAAAATACTACCCGCAGCAAGGCACGGGTCACTCGCTAGTATGTCTCTATTTAAACCTTTTTTTCCGGTGTTGCTTTTAAATAGTATTATTAAGATGTATCACTTAATTAGTTTCATGCCTAATTTGTCCGCAAGAATAATTTTATTTGTACAACTTCTACTTGTTTACACTTATTTAGCTGAAATAATTGTTATTTTTCAAATGTGCTTTTAATAAATATTTTTCTCTTAATTGACCACCCGAAATTATTTTTTTCCTTAAATGTATTCATATTCACACATTATTTTTCCTACAAACCACTCAAATACGACTTTTCCATGTGTACCCACTTAATAATTTATTTACTGTTTAATTTACTTCACTAATTTTTTTCCCTTTTAAAAGTGCTCCACTAAAATACATATTCTGCTAAATTAAGAGAGTAATAAATCAAGAAAAAATTAAAGTTCAAAGAAAATTTTAGACCTTAACTAGTGATGAACAGCGTTTCTGCGCAAGATTCAAGAGATGATAATTTTGTATGTTAGAAGAAGATAGTAATTTATTTATATATGAATATATACATAAGATATTGTTATATGAAGTTATTTACATATACATATGTATACTATATAAAGTTATTTACAATATATATACAATTCTTTCTTCTTCTTTTTTTTTTTTTAGTAGCTCATTTTTTTTTTTTTTTTTTCAATTTGCAAAATGTAAATATTAAAAAATGTTAGTATTAGTAGTTGAAAAAATTTAATATAATAAGATTTAGATGTAGTTATATTACCTGGTCCGTGGACGCTTTTTTGGTTGTTCTATTTCTTTGCCTTTGGAGCTGGGATAACACAAAGTTGATAAATTTCAGTAATTTAAAATTATAAGTATTGTTTTTAATTTATAAATAATGTAAATTGTTAAATATGTATTACCTGGTAGTCGATTTTTTTGGGTCTGGTGTATGCGGATCTATTGACGATGTTGTAGTTGAGCGGGGGCTACGCCTGTGAAATGTTGTTTGAATATGTATTTAAAGTAAGATATATGTTTTTTTTTATATAATTAATAAACATGATTAAATATGTTTTACCTTGTCGATATTGCAGGTGCTGATATTTGTGGTGGCGCTGTTATCAACTCAGTTTCGTCAAATATTTTTGAGACAATTGTGGCAATTTGGGGGCCTTTTCTTTGAAAATATATTTGGAAGATCTTTGTTTCACCTCGTAATTGGTTGATGGCTGGTGGGATTGTGAATGGATCTGTAAATCCTTCACAATTGTTAGTGTTGAGCAGGGATTTTTTTCGTCGGGGCCTGTCTTTACTCTACCAAATATGATGATATCCATGTTGCCAGTATGGTCTTCAATAGTTGCATTTAGTTTATACCTGCAATTTATAACATAATAGATAATTTAGATTATAAAATATTTATTATTGGTAGTCAAAGTAAATAAGTTTTAGTTATTGCTTATTTATAGTTTTGATTACCATGGGGATGGTGTTGTCTTTATGTGTCCATGGCTATCGCACCACCAATTGGTTCCTGCTTGTCTTAGTTGTCGATAACATCTAGGGCAGGAATTATAATACCAACCTTGATTTGTTGAGAATGTAGTTATAGTAGCTTTTACTGTGAATTTAATTTCCTATATACATGTAGAAAGATTTTTTACATTAAATTTGATATACATATGGGAAGATGTTTAGATTAAATGATGTAATTAAAGGAAAAGAAATAGATAGAATATTATGATACTAACCTGGTTATTTTCTTGATCCAATGTCTTTAGTTCATCAATTGTTCTTCTATTCAGTGTTTTTTGTTCTTCAATAGATTGTGTTGGTGTTGTTGGTGCTGTTGAGAACTCAATTTCTTGAGGTTGCTGAGAGAACCTATATATATATATATATATATATGTGTGTGTGTGTGTGTGTGTGTTATTAATTATTATTATGAAAAAATTTTCATAAAATTTATTGTTTTTAAAGTTTTGGGATTTGATTCTTACCTTGTTTTTCAATGTTTGCGTTTACGGTATCTACGGATCAAGGTAGAAGATTGTTGCAAAGAATTTCTTGATACATATGCATTACCTTAAAATGAACAATAAAGTGGTTAATATTTTAATTTATTAGATGTAAATAGTTTATGTTATATGTTATTATTTTTATAAGTTGTTAAAAGAAATAGCTAGGTATTGTTTCACTAACATGGCTGCAAAAACTGCAACTACTAGTCATTTCATTGATCTAATGATATTTTCATCAAATTGATCTGCTTTGTGTCCCTATAATGTGATCTGAAGCTGTTCGTTTCTGTGAGAAAAAAAGTGGTAAAACAAAAAAGTTAGAATAAAGGGTTTTAAATGAGGTAATAGTTTTATACTTTGATTAAATAAAATTTTTTTATATGATTATAGTAGTGATTATGAAAAGTTAATTTACCTTATATTTTGTATCATTATTGTCCGTCGAGATGTTTGTTTGCCACTGATATTTGTTTGTTCAATTGTCTGTACTCTTGTGACGATACTAATAACATCTGTTGAAAAATAAATAGTAAATGTTAACGGCATTAATTAAAATATTGATGATGTAAATTTTTTTTTTTTTTTAGTTGAGAAAGTAATGTTATCTTACCACTTAGGATATCGCTTGATTGAATTACGTGTTTGGAGCCGATCGAATTCAATGAAGTAAAATCTATGATATGGAATAGGTGGTGCCTCTTCCGTGGATCGAGCAAATCTCATTGCTGCGCAAAAATTGTAGCATTGCAATGTCTTGGGACAACTTTGTATGTTGGTTTGTTCTCCATGACGAAGAAGTTCTTTGATATCATATATATTGCCTAATTGAATTTTTTGGTAGATAGTATCTCGAGTCTCGTGTCTTAATTGATCCTTGAATTGCTTCATCTTTGTAGATATAAATGGTGGTATTGTTATTTGATTTATAATATTTGGTATTAAATGAAGATAATAAAATATTGTATCCGGTAAAAGTATTACCTCTTCGTCAACTAAAAACACGGTCAAAGGCTGATCAAACGTCCGATTAGCCGTCATTATTTGTCCATAGTCCGCATATTCTGCTCGATAGTTTCATAAACTTCATTTGGTTTTAGCGCTCGAATTAATGTCGCTATTTTGGTTAATTGTCGATAAAAGAAGGTAATCGTTTGTGTATAAAAATAGAAAGGTATAGTTGATATGTTTTTGATAGATTAATGATAAATAATTTTGATTATAAGGGAAAAATTATGAATCTAATATTCGATTTATTATAATATTTATATTTTTATATAGTGTTTTATTTTTTTATTTGATACTATGTAGAATTTCTTTGTAAACAATATTTTTTACATAATTTGTATATTTATTTATTGAATCATGAATTAGTATATGTAATCCCTTTGGAGTTGTAGCTCTTGATAAAGCAACATATAGTTGTCCATGAGTAAAAATTTCACTATCTAAATATAATCCTATTTTATTTAATGATTGTCCTTGACTTTTATTTATTGTCATTGCATAGCAAATTTTAATAGGAAACTATCGTCTTTTTTAATGTAAATGGCCATTTAGATTCATGTACATCATTTCTATTCTTGGGATATAGACTTTTTCATTAATGTTGCTTGAGTTTATGATTTGTCCTTCTATAATTTTATTTGTTAATTGGGTGATAATAAGTCTTGTTCCATTGCATAATCCATTTGATTGATTTAGATTTCGAATAACATTATAGGTGTTCCTAGTTTAAGTTTTAATTCATGTGGTGGTATTCCATTAAAATTAAGAGTGTGCAAAAATTCTTGAGGATATAAAAGATTAAGTTCGTCTATGTTTTTCGGATGAGGATGCAATGGTGTCATAGTCAGAATAACATTTTTTTTGTTCAGGGATTAAGGATAATATGTAATTATTAATTTCATCACCGTTTTATTTCTTGGGGTTATTATTGCTCGTTCTTTCAAGTATTCGATATTGTTAAAGTAAATGTTTAAATTATTATATACTAAAGTTGAAATTTTTTCAATTGGATTTGATTAAAGAATGTAGTATGTATTTTTTTTTATTTTTACCCATGTAGCATCTTCATTTTCCAAATCTTTTATTCCTTCAAAGAATATCATCTCCAACATTTAATATCCATTTCGAAAATGTTACAATTTCATTTTTTTTCTTCTCTATGATTGTATTGTTTTAATCTCATGTTTTCTTCATCAATTTTAAAATTTTGAAATATGGCCATAAATAAGAGTTATTTATAGTTGCATTGATTATATCTTCCTTTATTCCTGTAGGAATAATCGGTAAAATTTGCTCAAGTCACCTCCTAGCACAATTGTCATGCCACCAAATGGTTGTTCAAAGTTATTTCTTAAATCTTGAAGTTTTTTATCTAATGCTTCAAAGCAATATTTATTAGTCATAGGTGCTTCATCCCATAATATAAGTGATGTTTTATCAATTAATTTTGCTAACTGAGTTCCTTTTTTAATATGGCAGGTAGAAAATTTATCTATTGACAATGGTATTCGGAATCTAGAAGAGCTGTTCTTCCTTTAGGCAATAGCAATGATGCTATTCCAGAAGATGCGACAGCTAAAATTATCTCGTTATTTGATCTAATTTTTGTGATTATTGCATTCCATAAATATGTTTTTCCAGTTCCACCATGACCATATATAAAAAAGAGATTATTCTTTTTTTCATGGAGTGATTGTAAAATTTGTTGATGAATAAATTGTTGTTCATTATTTAGATTATTCACTAATTTAATGTTTTGTTCTTTTAATTTGTGTATATCATAATCAAGTTCTTCTCTTAAGAACTTATTATTTAAATCATCTATTAATGATCCAGTTGGAAGAGGTAAGTTAAAATGTGTTAAGGTTGATGAATTTGTGTTTAATATTTTTTTCTAGTTCATATAGTACAAAATTGTATAATTCTCGCTTGTGTACTTGAAAATTGGGGTTGTTAAATAAAGTTTTAATTTTGTATAATATATCATCCGTCATAAGCTTCCAATGTTTTTCAAGGAATTTTATTGGGTTATTTACATTGCAAAATAATAAAATTACGACAAATAATTGTCGAGTTGAATTGTTTGTTGACCAAAATGAAGCTTCTTGTATAGATTCATCACATTCTCGATCATCTCCTAATAGGCCTAGTGCATAGCATGCTTTTTTGATTTGTTGGATATATTATGTCATTAATCGCTCAAGAGCTTCAGAACTTGTTGCGCCTTTTTGATGATTTAATAATAATTTAAGATAATATAATTCCCCAGAGCTTGGATGGACGTGAAAAGTTCATCCAATTGTATGTCCCATTTGTCTTGGAGACCAATATTTATATTTATTATTCCATACATATTTAATAGGAAATTCTGTGTAAGTTAATTCTCTTGCGTTAGTATCATATTTGTTTATTTCCATCCATTCAGTAAGAGTTGTTTTATCAATACCTGGTTGTCTTATTATGTTATTTAGACGTTGATTTGAATTGAATGTTATGTTTTGCATTTTTGGTAAATGTATTGATAATCTTTGAACAGCTGGATTTCTATGATGTATTGAAAATTCAAATAGTCTCCAGATTGCTTCATATGGTGTTATGTACCTGCAATTAATATAGTTTTTTATTTCATCTATTTCTTGATAATTGGTTTCTCCAGTTATTTCTGCAGGCATATTATCTTCTATTACTGCTCTTATTCTATCTGGTCATTTTGTTAAATATTTAAATAAATATTTTATAAGCATAGATTAAGTAACAAAGTTCTACATTAATATGAGCATGAAATTTTAGGCATAAAGTTTTATTGTATGGAACTACATATCTATTATCTAATTTAATGCCTTGTTTTTCAACATAGAAGGGTGTGTTTCTTCGTTTATAATTAACAAATCCATTTTCATCAATTGTTGTTTCATTATTAAATTTTTAGGAAATTTTTTTTGAACATTCTGAATTTTTCATACATGGAGAATTTGTCTTAGCTATGCCACATGGCCCATGCATCATAAATTCGGTTATAATGTTGTATTCCAAGAATTATTATGAGGATTAGGTATTTCTGCAGAAATAAATTTGTCTATTTGTGATGGCTCACGTAGTTTGTCATCATGGTGAAGCCGAAGAGGAAATGAGAATGTGGTAGGCCTCGTTTTTGAAATTCAACAACATATAAATCTGCAAGATCAAAAAAAATATTTTATCATAATTTTTTTTTTTTTTTTTGTAGTGTTGGAAAAAAAAAAAAGTGTTATTTTTTTTTCTTATTAGGAAAGTAAAAAAAAGCTTTAGGAGAAGAAAACTAACTTTGCTATGATTACTCCAAAAATGTTTTTATTTTTAATAGTGGATAAAAGACTATCTAATTTCATTTTAAAAATTCGTGATAATATCCGGTCTATCTTCGTGTTTTTGTCCGGGTATTTTTGCTAAGGCTCTAGTAATTTCAGGCCATTTTGGATTACATGTAAATGTTATAAATAAATCAGGGTTTCCATAGCGCCTGCAAATTGCCATTGCATCTTGATAATTTTGAATCATATATCTAGGGCTTCCAGTATGGCTTGAAGGAAGGATAATTCTTTTTCCTATTGCTTGTGCATTTGTATCTCCTCTTGTAATGGCGTCTTGAATTCCTTGATAAATTTCGGATCGCAAATTTTTTTTTGATTTTTTCGAATATAATCTAGTCTATCTTCTTCTCTGTACATATGCATCAACTATATATTGTTGAAATAATCCACCCCTCGAAAAAGTGTATTGCCTTGAGTTCTACGTTCTTGTAATTGATAGCAATAAAATTCTCGCATAGAGATTTTTTTTTTTTTTTTATATTTATTACTTAAGTTATTTATATTATATTTTAAGTTTATTGTGTAACCATCTTCTCCATATGGAAATAATAAAGGATATTGAAGGGCCATATAACATGGGTGTAGTTTTGTAATTCTTTGCAAGCTATCTTTCTATCTTGGATAATAATGTCTCTTCCTTGTTCATGTTCACCAATGTCTCCAACAATTAGTGCAGCTATATCGTTTGATGTGGGTAAGTCATATTGGTTACTATCTGTATTTCTTTGTCCTATAAGTCTTAGTTTCATAGATGGCATCTCATCTTGTTGATATCTATCTTTTATCATCCGAAAAACTTTGACTAATTTATTTGTTTTATCAAGCATCCTGATAAGATTTTCAACTATAAATTGTATTATGTTTTTGGATTCATTATCAAATGAGAATAATGCCATTCGGTTTTGGACTTCATTTTGTGTGTCATATATATAGAGTTGTGCAAATTTTGGAGGATTATTATTAATTGGCAATAGAGACCCTATAAGATGATGTACTTGCCCACTTATTTTAAAAATATTTGGTCCATTTGAATTTTGTGTACTTGTGTCTATATTAGCACCAAATGATGTAAATGCAAACATAGAGTTATATGTTCGAATGTTTCTTCGGAAATGTGTACTTATTAATCCTCCATGATAATTAAGAAGTGTATCAAGTGTTCGAGGTGTTTTTTTAATTAAGGGCAAGGTTATTTTTCCATCTGTGCAACAAAGATTGTATTTAGGAATAGTGCTACTGCTAATTTGTTCGTTAAGCCAAAAGAGAGCGCTACAATGTTGACAGATATAGGAGCAGTCTCCGAGATCGATGTAGAGATTAGCAATGCCTATAAAAAAAAGTTTAAGAAAAATAACAACAATATGTAAAAAATTAGTATTGTCATCGTATGAATTTTTTTTTTTTTTAGTTTTTAAAAAAGAATAGCTAGAATGGATGAGAGAATTACATTCTCTATCATGGTTTTCAGATGTTGATGGCATCGATGATTCAAAAATCTCATCTTGAGACTGTGTAAGTTGTGTTGTCCAAGATTGAGTTGAGAAGCTCTTGCCCCCAAGGTACAACTATTTCATTTATTTCAATTGAATCTTGTTTGCTTATGCCGTAATAATTTTGATTCATCCGAGAATGATACAAATGATACGCTTGTTTGATTGTGTTGTTTTTTGTTGAGTTTTTCTCTTGTCCATTTGTTTCTGCGATAGAAGGTTAATTTGATTAGAAAAGAGAACAAAATATGTTTATGTAAATAATTTATATGTAATTAATATTTTTATTATAAGATTACTTATAGGAAATTAAGCAAATAATTTTTTCATAATAGTATTTATCATATTTTGTTATTTTAATTATGGTTTATGGGTAGAAAAATGATATAGTAATATCAATAGTATTAAAACAGCATTATTAACAATTTTAATTCTGTGGCAATAATAATTATGGGCAAAAATGAATTAATAAAATAGAATTTGTAATAATATTTGTGATATTTTATTATTTTAATTATGAATTTATTGGAAGGAAAATAATGTAGTAGTATTAATAATATTAAAATAATAATATTGATAATGCTAACTTTATGATAAGATTAATGCTAATTATAGGCAAAATTAATTGATAAAGTATAAGTAATTTATTGATTAAATTGGTAAATAAATGATATATAAGGTAGTAAATACATATGTATATTTGTCTCCTTTTCAAATAAAATAGGTGATGTAAATATATTTACAAAGATAGAAGATAATAAACTTACAACATTAGGTGTTATTTAGTGGAAAATAAATTTATCAAATTTTTATTCGAATAAAATGGATTTATTAATAAATAGTAAATAAATAAATAAATCTATATAAGTAGTTAATAGTTTTTAATTTCTTTAGTTATAGGTAAAGAAAGAGATTAGATTTAATTGTAATACATGATGATCAAAGCCACAATTTTTTTTTAAAATCTAAATATAAGTTATAACTTTATATGGTGTTTTATTTTTTTATTTGATACTATGTAGAATTTCTTTGTAAATAATTTTGTTTTATATAATTTGTATATTTATTAATTGAATCATAAATTAGTGTATGTAATTTTTTTGGAGTTGTAGCTTTTAATAAAATAACACATAATCGTCTATGAGTAAAAATTTTGCTGTTTAGATATAATTTTATTTTATTCAAAGATTGTCTTTGATTTTTATTTATGATCATTGGATGGCAAATTTTAATAAAAAAATTATTATCTTTTTAATGTAAATGACAATTTAAATTTATGCACAGTTATTTTTATTCTTAAAATATAAACTTTTTTATTAATGAAATTCATATAGTGTTACAATGGTTATCTTTTTTTTTTTTTTGTTCTTTCGTTTATGGTGAAGATGAAGATTTTTTAAGTTATTTTCTATGAGTAAAAATTTTGATATTTAGATATAATTTTATTTTATTCAAAGATTGTCTTTGATTTTTATTTATTATTATTGGATAGTAAATTTAATAAAAAATTAATATCTTTTTAATGTAAATGACAATTTAAATTTATATACACTTATTTCTATTCTTAAAATATAAACTTTTTTATTAACGAAATTCATATAGTGTTACAATAGTTATTTATTTATTTTTTTTCCTTTCATTTACGGTGAAGATGAAGATTTTTAAGTTATTTTACCGTTAGATTTGCAAAGTACATTATGCCTTTCTTGGCCGATTTTTTTTTTTTTTAATACATAAAGATTAATCTTGTTGTTTTATTTTTTTTCTCTCTCTTTTTTTTTTGGTTCTGCCGTTTATGGTGAAGATTTTTTAAGTATTATATGACAATAATTTGGTCATTTTTTTTAATCCGCAGATGAATCTCTCTCTCTTTTTTTTTTCTTTTTTTTCTTCCTAATACATAAAGATCAATCTTGTCGTTTTTTTCTTTCTTTCTTTCTCTCTCTCTCTTTTTTTTTTGTTTTCCCGTTTATGGTGAGGTTTTTTAAGTGTTATTGCTTTGTATTATTGTACTTATTGTTTTATCCTTTTTTTCATTATCTCCTATTTATGGTAAAGGATTTTTAAATTTTTTTGCCCTGTGAATTACTCTAAGTTATGATTATAACATTTATAAATAAATATGATAGTACAAAAATACCTAGAAAGATAGAAAGCAATAAATTTACAACATCAGATATTATTGAGGGGCAAAAAAATTAATTACATATTAACACTAAATAGGCTAAATTTATTAGTAAACACTAAGTAAATAAATGAATTTGTATAAACCATTAGCTGTCTTCAATGTCTTGAATGTCTTCTGTTACTGTGTTTTCTGTTACAGATGAGGGAAAAATTTAAGTGTGAATAACAAATAAAATTTATACGAAAAAAAGCGTGGTAGGGGGGAAAAAAAAAAAAAAGAAACAATATAATACTCAAGATGATAGAAGATGTAGGAAATACCTCAAGTCTTTGTTATAAAGTTGCACGTTAAATCTGGAATGTCAACGAATCAAGGTCAAGAGCAATAACCAATATAAAGGCAACAGAATAGGACCGTGTGCAATAGCGCACCTTAGAAAACACAAATAATCAAGTAAACAAATGAATTAAGTAAATAGCAGGAGAAATAAATTTAAAAAAAAGTAATGATATGGGTATAACAAAATTATCGGCAGAGATTGATACTAATAGGTGAAGTACTCAGATTTTGAGTAAACTGGTGTATATGAGCATGAAATATCACCAATAATGTTCAGTGAAAGAATAACATAATGAATAAAAACGGTGGCTCAGGTATTTAATCTTTTCAGCAATGTGTGACAAATACATAATGGCTTCCTGCTAAGGCACAAAGGGTAACACATTGTATCAGTCACACAGATTATAATTTTGATGTAACGGAAGATAGATAACTTGAGTAAGATATGAAATTGTTCAAAGACTACCAGGTGAATTAAATACAAAACCCAAAAGGAGGAGAAAACAATGTAAGAAGGATAGTATACTATAAATTATATGATGAAATAGAATAGGAAGACTAAAGAAAAAAGAGATTGTAAGCAATAGGAAATAGAAAAATAAAAACGTGATCAATAGAATAAGGAGAAGATAGTGAAATAATAAAGCCTCCGCTGTGTGTTTGTGTTTTTTTTTTTTTTTCTCTCTAGGAGATTTTTCTGTGTAAAATAATAGGAATGGAATAAGAAAGCCAAGGTGAGTAATGTAAAAAAGAAAGGTATTACACATAGAAAAAGGTCCTGAATCAAACTGCGATAAGGGGGGGAAAAGAAAAAGAAAGAAAGAAGAGAAGAAGAAGAAAGAACAGTATAAAACTTTTTTTTTTCCCCAAATGGTAAGAATAAAATGAAAAAACCAGGGCTCAACAGTGGAAAAACAAAGGCAGCAAATGGATATTCACAACAATCTTTGAACAAATTACATAGAACTCAATATATAAATATTGATTATACTCATCATCGCCACCAAAAAGAACTTACCAGGAGTAGAATATGTGAGCTAAACATGTATATATATATATATATAATATATGTATGTATATAAGTCTGCGAGAAACAAATAAAAAAAGGGTAAACATATTAGCATTATAGAGTAAGGAAATACAAAGAGAGGTAAACATAGTTAATAAAATGCAGAGGACAAAAATTAATGCCACCAGAGGAAAACAATATATTTAATATCAAGATGAGAAATTAAAGAGTTACTGGATAGGGTTTATAAATAATACCGGAATAATCTTGTCTTAATTCTGAGATATCACCAAACGACTATAAGCAGAGAGAGTAAAAACGCGTCAGAGACAAATAAACAGGCGAAATGAGAAAACAACGAGTAAATGATGGAAAGTGAAATAGAGAAGGAAAGACGTGAAATGCAAGGAAGGGGGGAATAGAGGCGTAGATGACAACTCGTGTATAGGAAAAGAAGGCAAAGGCAAAGGCAATAAATTGAGGTGCAAAGAAGATTTATAGATGAAGAATAGAAAGAAGAAATATAAAACAGGTTGATGACAGCCATAATAACATTACACGAGAAGTTGTAAGTCGGTGAATAAAAATAATGGGGCGTAAATTTAACAATGAGAGAGAGAGGCAATTTATAATAAGAAAAACAGGAAATAAATATAATATTACAATAATAATGAGACAAAAGAAAGAGAAACAGGAATATATAAAAAGAAAAAAAGTCATGATTAACTTCAGGGTTTCATTTAATACATCTGCAGCATAATAAATACAACTAAGCAAGGTGGCACGATAAATCACTGCCATCCATAACACGTATCATCAAGCCAGTAAATAAGAGGAAAAAAAAAGAGAGCAATATAGATATATGAAGAACCATCTGGATACAAATTTTTTTTTTTTTTATTCCATAACACGTATCATCAAGTCAGTAAATAGGAGGAAAAAGAAAAAAAGAGCAATATAGATATATGTAGAACCATCTGGATACAATTTTTTTTTTATTATTTTTATTTTTTTATTATTATTTTTAAGATTCATTCAACACATCTGCACAAAAATGAGTACAATTAAGCAAAATGGCAAGATAAATAACTACCGTCCCACAACACGGATCATGAACATAATAAACAGAGGAAAAAAAAAAACCAAGATAAATTAAAAAAAAAAAAAAAAAAACCTCAAAGCAGAAGCTAAAATCAACATTTAAACGAATACAAAGACAAACCAGGAAAATAGAAGAAGCCTGGGCCAAAATGTAGATGAATCGAGAAGCCCTGCATCAAAACCAAAACAAATGAGGACAGCAGTAACCAAAATCACAGGGGGGAGGGAAAAAAAAAACAGCCGAAGAAGGAAAAAAGAAAGAAAAAGAAATCCAAACCCAGATGAATGAGAGAGGAAAAATCCAAAAGAAAAAAAACCTGCACCAAGATCCAAATAAATGAGGACAATATCTGCCAAAATCACAGGGAAAAAATAAATAAAAACCATCAAAGAAGAAGAAAAAGAAAAAAGGGGAAAAAAAAGGGACAAAAATTGTCCAAAATGGCAGAGGAGTGTCCGAAACAAAGAAATAAAAAAATAAAAAATAAAATTAAAAAACTGCAAATCCATTTACAGAGAAATCGCCGAAGAGGAAGAATAAGGAAATCGAAAAACCAAAAAAGGTCAGGACTCCATTTACAGACAAATCACCAAAGAAAAGAGATAAAATCCCCAGATTTCCACCCAAATCTCAGTGAAAGAGGGCTAAGGAAATAAGAGAATCGAGAGAGAAAAGGAAACTAAAGGCCAAGGAGATGAGAGAATCGAGAGAGGCAGATCTCAGAATCACACGAAGAAGAAGAAAAAGGAAAATAGGGTTTCAGAGAGGAAATGAGAGAATCGAGAGAGAAGAGGAAAGTAGGGCAAAGAAAATGAGAGAATCGAGAAATGAGAGAATCGAGAGAGAAGAGGAAAGGAAAATCTCAGAATCACACGAAGAAGAAGAAAAAGGGAAATAGGGTTTCAGAGAGGAAATGAGAGAATCGAGAGAGAAGAGGAAAGTAGGGCAAAGAAAATGAGAGAATCGAGAAATGAGAGAATCGAGAGAGAAGTGAGAGAATCGAGAGAGAAGAGGAAAGGAAAACCTAAGAAGCCGAGAAAAGACCAAAAAGCCCCTGGGCCGTATTTAAGAAGTGAGCAAAGTGAATCGGGGCAAAAGCGCCATTTCACCGTAGAAGGAACAAAGAACCGAGTCTCAAGGGAACAAAGAAACCCCAACTCTCCTTTAGTATATTTATAATGCGCAAAAAGAGTTAACAAAATGTAATAAACATGTGCCCCGACACGTGTTTATAATTAGTATAATATTTTTACATTTATAAAAGAGCTAACGGAAGTTTTCTCTTTTTGTCATATGTCAACCTCTCCTATTTTTTTTATGTTTTGTTTTTTATCCCATTTGTTAATTTTTTTTTTTCTTTTTCTTCCTATATTATTTTTTTCTTCCTTTCTTTTCTTTACTTAAAGCTCCTGTACAATTTATTTTTCATGACGTGTCTTTTCAAAATAATTTTTTTATGCTTTATTTTTGTTAATATAATTTATTTGAAATGTATCCTTACTTTATTGTTTTTGCCAGTAGCTCATAGAGAGATGTCAAATGTGTTGTGCCAAGACGGCACGGCACATCTGACCCCAAGCCTGTGGCGAGTCTGGGTCGTGCCTGGCACAACCCTGCACAGTGTAGGGCCGTGCTAGGGCCGGGCCTAAGGAAAAAATCTCAGGTCCGCAGCCCTAGTCCATGAGGGCCAGGGTCGGGCTGGGGCCCAGGCCATTCACGGGCCGACCTGACCCTTGTAATTTTTTTTCCAAATTTTAATTAAAAAAAAAGAAAATATATCATATATCCCAAAAAGATGTGATTTTATAGAATTGAGATAATACAAATAAGTACACATAAATGACTGCCTCGTTAAAAACCTTGCCAAGTAAAACCCGTGGGGAGATCGGGACGAAACCTTAGTGAAGGAAAAAAGAGTGCAGTAGGAATAGTAAATTACAAACCTAGGTGCTTCCAGAAGATTCTGTTATTTCTAAATTAGAAAAATAGTCTTGCATTGAATCATCCGTGTATTGTTGTTTTCGTGTTCTAGCATATTCCCAATCTTTAACGTACATTAGCCCCTCCAAGATGTATCGATGCACTGCTTCTCTTCCCGTCAAGAATTCGGTTGTTTGCACTAAATGCTTGCTCTGATGCTACCGTTGACACTGGAGTTGTCAGAATGTTACGAGCTATTACGGACAGTGTTGGAAAACGATCGGTCTTGCTCTTCCACCGTTGTAAGATGTCTAGTTTGTCGTCATCGATTTCAAAATTTGCTTCAAAATATTTTACCAGTTCGGTAGACACTTGTGTTGATGACAATCCTGCCGTTTTTGCTTTCTTCTTCAAGAAACTCTGCGACGATCCTTTAAGCCCTGAACTGCTAGTTGATGTCGAAGTTTCCTGTTATTTTTGACCTGTGTTGTATTTTCCTTCATACAAACTAAAGACCTTTTCTAACATTATCTTAGCATCAGTAATAGTTAGTTGCATATCAATTCCTAACTTTTCTGCTGTAACAGTCTTCTGAATCTTTAATTTTCGATACAGATTGACAAATTGGTGAGTATTTTTTAAAATTTCTAGAAGTTTTTTACAATGCTACTGAATTACTTTCTAGAGTTTATTATCATACTGCACATTTAGCTTTACATCAACTATTTAATATTTCAAAAATATTTTCTTATTATAGGGATACATAACTTTTTGGAGACATAGTTAAGCCAATGGAAGCTAAATTTAAAAGTTATTGGTCAGGTTGTCCTTTGTTATATGCATTAGCAACCATTTTAGATCCTAGATGTTAGAATTCCCCCTATGTCTCACGCCAGTTGGGAACTTTCTTGGGCGCATCTGACTGTTCCTACAATATTGTTTGAATTCTTGGAGCCGAGCTCCATAACTAGATATGAAGGATAAAGATTCTCTAATATTTTTTAGATTAGCTAAAATATGTTCAATTTATGCCTGGACTACTAAATTGATTATGTGACATGCACTCAGTTGATGACAAATTTCACCCCCAAATGCTAGTTTCAAACTACGTTTAAACATCTTAATTGCAGTCGTGTTAGCTAACACATTATCAAAAATAATAGTTAAAACTTTATCTTCTATCCCATAAAACTCAAGAATTTCTATTATTGTACCAAAAATAGCTGATGCATTATGAGGATATGGACATAAATGAAAACCTATTATTCTTTTTTGTAAAACTCATTCGTCATCAACATAATTCCCCGTGATACATAAATATCCAGTTTTATTGCACCCCTCCCATAGATCAGAAGTACAAGATACAGTAGCATTAAAAGTCCTAAAATAATCAACAAGAGATTGTCTCATTGCATAAAACACTTTCATGCAATCAGAATGAGTTGTGCTTCTACTTACCCGTTTAAATTGTGGGCAGAAAGCCATCTGTATGAAATTTTCAAATGACGCATTATCTGCAAAAGAAAGAGACAATTCGGCACTAGCTAGAAATTTAGCTAGTATCTCATGAGCACATTGTGCATCGTATGTAAAATTTTACAACCCCTGTGATGTGAGTGATAATATTTGTTGGCGGGAGTCCATACTCCCACCTTGGTGCAACGGTAGACATACTTTTCTATGTCTATTTAGATGACCAAAGACCCCAAAGTGGTTTTTACAATACTTACATACCACACAAATTTCTATTTCACCTGTTTTTAGATTTGATCGGGGCTCCTTTGTGAAATGCTGCCATGCAGGAGAAATTCATGGTCTTTTTCCCCTGGCACGTTCACCGACTTCCTCGTTGTGCACTGAAGCATTATCTACCGGAGCATTTTTTGCTTCAGTGGGGTGGGGTTGGGAGGCATCATTTCATCCTCGAAAAATGGCTCATCACCAAGCTCAGGAAGAGCAGTGAAATCAGGAAAGTTTGATGTAGCCATTTTCTGAAAATTGATTAGACTTAAACTTTGTAAATGAAAGAGAAAGAAAATGAGTGATCGTGAGAAAAAAGCTTAGAATCAAAATCAAAGAGACAATATGAGAGATAGAATGAGAGTGAGATGTGAAGTTGAGAGTGAATTGTTGTGTGGGATTTAGGGTGGAATTAAGGGATATTTATAGGGGATTTTTAGAGGGTTTTGGGATTGTGGCCGTTGGACCCTTCGCGGGCCCAACGGACGTAATCCAAACAGGCTGCGGGCCGTTTCGCGGGCCTAGGCTAGGCCGAACAAGGGCCGAATTTGGGCTTGGGCTAAACTAGGCTTGGGCCGGGCCGCGGGCCTTCACGAGCTAGGGCTGGGTTGGGCCGGAGGCTGAGAAGCCAAGGCCAAGCCCTAACCCATCAAATGTGTTGGGCCGACACGGCCCGTAATAATACCGTACCGGGCCCTGCCGAATCTAGCACTGTTACGAGCTAGGCTAGGCCGTCCATGGACGGCCCAGCCCATTTGACGACTCTAAGCTCATATACGTCGCATTTGTTTTTTTTTTTTATGTGCTTTTTAAAATAGTTTTTTTTTTTTTTTTTTTCACTCTTTTTAAATAAATTGTTACAAATGAGTATCTACTCAATTTTTTTCGTGTAATGTTTTCTATATGTCAAAAGTGATCATTATAAATATTCATTTCTAATTGATCCACTAAAACAATTTTTTTTTCTCAAACATGTTTCTTTTTAGGCAGCTATTTCGCACAACTCTTACAACTTTTTTGTTTTTGTTTGTTTTTTTTCTTTTTTGGTAAAAACCTTATTTCTAATTTATCATTGTTAAGGTTATTTTTCTTAAATATGTCCCAAAGATGTTATTAAATGTTTTTCTCTATATGACTCTTTCAACTACTATTTTTTTTTTTTATATGTCCTGCCTATTTAGCTTTTTGTCCAATTTACCCGTTAAACTATGTATTTTTTTCTCACACATGTTCTATTTAAATATACATATGTGATATTCGACCAAAATGAACGTTTCGATTGGAAAGTGTATTAATCTTTAACATCTCTTGTACTACATATAAAACCCACTCTCCTGTTTCATCCCTTATTTTTTACTTCTGATTATACCTTTCTTCTCTTTGTTTTTTTGGGTCCTTATTTTCTTATTTTTTTTTTTAGTCATTCGTTTTTCCTTTTTTCTAAATGTGATTCTCGTAAATATTTTTTTCCTAATAGTCCTTTTAAAATAATTTCTTTTCATTTATGTCCCTATCTAAACTTTTTTTTTTATATGTGCCTAAATAAATAATCTCCATCATAGCAAACCACTCCTTGTAGAAATAGCCTTGTACTGCTCTTTAGGATTAGGATTGATATCACTTGGAAGAGAGCCTTGTTGCCTTGATGAACTTGAACTTGCCAATTGCCTCATTTGCACTTCTAAATTTCTCATAGTTGCCACTTCACTGCATGCCTTCACTATGTATTGCTTAGTATCATCCATGTGTTGCTTAGTGGTTAACATAAACTGAGAAAACATCTCCTCCAATGAACTCTTTTTCTTGTTGCACAAACCCTAGAGGTGGATTCAAGACATTCTGAGTGTTCTTGTAACAGAGGTTTGGATGATTTCTGGAGCTAAGTGGTAGGTGTTTGAATTGGGGTTCCACTACTGTCTATTGAAACTCCCCATGCAGTTAGCTTACTCCGCCACCGACAAACAACTCCCATTTTCATGATTAGCTTCACAATAATCGCAACAAGAAGTTGGAGGATGCACTGAATTCACCTCCTTAGTGTCCAGTTTTTTTTACCAAAGCAGCCACTTGGCTCGTTAGAGCCAAAAGCATCAACATCAAGTACCCCTACAGTTTTCTACACCAAATTTCTCTCCTTTGGACAGTTGTAGTCATTTGCAGCCATCTCATCTAGAAGATTGAAAGACTCATCAATAGTTGTCCTCATTAATAATACACCACCTATAGCAGCATTCACCAATTTTACATTGCTCATATCTAGACCATTGTAGAAATAATGGATTTGCATCCATCTAGGCACCTCATGATGGGGACATCTCTTGCACAACTCTTGAAATCTCTCCCAAGCTTCTGAGTCTCCCTATCGTGTTGTATGAAATTGGTAATCTCATTTCTCATCTGGATGGTCTTGGATGGAGGAAAAGTACTTAACTAAGAACTTATGAGCAAGATCATTCCAGACAGTGAAATGATTTGGGGGATGGGAGTATAGCCAACTCCAAGCCTTATCCCTGAGAGAAAAGCTAAATAGCCTCAATCTTATAGCATCATCTAAGAGTCCATTAAACTTTATAGTATCGCACAATTGCAAGAAACGTGTGATATGAGCATTAGGATCTTCACTAGACAAACCCCCAAACTGACAAGAGTTTTGAATCATAGATGTTGTGTGGGAAAATGTGATGAATACGTGGACCACCAAAATCACGACACGCGTGGCAACATGCTCTCTCCGGGCCTGTATAACTCTCGACGCTCGACACTTCAAAATCAGCCACCGAGCCCAAAGCCAATGTCCGATTGAAGCAACGACCCCATGAGGCGCCGACGGATTCAAAATGCCCGAACTAAGGCGCTGGGATCCCTCGACTACGTAAAGGGTCGCCCAAGAGGACGAAAAAGGTCATGCAAGATTGACGACGAGGGAATGTTCCCGACGAGACAAAGTGGGTTGCGGCGAAAGGTGAGATCACCGACAAAGATTAATGGCAAGATTACAAACCGCCCATTGTGGGACACAAAAGCATTACGGAGACTCACAGAGTCAGAATCAAAGACTAATCAAGAGAGGAACAAAGGTCGATTAGTGGGCTACCGGGCTATCAATGAGCCTAAAAAGGAGAAGCACTTGAGTGCAGAGGCTCACGAGGAAAAACCCCAAAGAAGGAAGCCCGGCTATATAAGGAGAAGGATCCCAATGAAGAAGGGGTCACCTAATGAAAGAGAAGCGGATTGTTGAGAGAAAAAAGAAACAATTTGTGTAAATTGTAAACCCTCTCTAAGCAATATAAATCATACAGTGGATGTAACTCTGATTTTACAGAGTGAACCACTATAAAATTTCTCTTGTGTTTTTACATTCAGTTCATAAAAACACTAATTCTCTATCTTTAAACACGTTAGCCAGCCAGTAATCTAAGGGGAAACCAAAGGTAACCGGGTTGGATTATTGTTGGCGAAATTCCACCGTCAACAATTGGTGACTCCACTGGGGACCGAAAGCGTTCGACCCCCAATAATATAAAGTTGCAATCAGCCATCCACTCAAAGGGATAGCGGGATGGAAGGAGATTTGCGTCCAGACGGAAACGGAATTCCTCCGCCTGACGCACCACGGCTGGATTCGATGCAGATGCAAGCCCAACTAGCCGCTTTAACCGAGCCGGTGCGTGGGTCGGGTGACCGTAGTGGGCCGCGGCTAGACGGAAGGAACTCCATGCCGCCATTAGAAGATGCCACGAGACCACAAGGACCCACCGTAATGGGAGAATCCAAATCACGGTGAACACCCACATGTCCAAGAAGGAACCGGGAGAGCGAGCAACCGCCTGTGGCCTTCCTGTGCCTCGCCCACCCACTCTTCCGGGCACCGATTGAGAACCGATCCGAGCCATCGAGAACTGCCCCTAAAACGGGAGGAAACCCGCGGGAGACTCAGTTCAAGACAGGCAGGCGCTGGCCAGGTGGACCCATCGCCAAAAGGCCTAAGCACCGGAGTCACGTTCGGCTGCCCCGACGGAAGAAGCGCCCCTCATGGAACGATGGCCAACCTCGGAGAGGAGACCTGACTGGGATGTTGCGGGCTGAAAAGAACATTGACGAGGGTCAAGTGGTGAACGCCGATATTACCCCTAGCCGCACTCACGACCACCCGCTCACCGCGGGAGATAATGGCGCCCTCCCCGAGCAGGCTGTGTCGCCGCCGATTCCACCCTATGACGGACGAGGAGATCCCGACGACCATTTAGAGATGTATACGGGACACATGCTCTGCACCTGCACGCCGAGGGAGATCATGTCGCGAGCCTTCCGGAACCACCGACCCGACTCCATGAACGATGGTTCCGGACGTCAAAACCAAACTCTATCTCCCGGTGGGATGAGTTAAAGGAGGCATTTTCTTTCAATTCATCGGGGTCAAGAAGCATGTGCCCCCAAACAAAACCCGACAACAATATACCGTAAGCCAAACGAGACGCGAGGGATTGGCTTGCCGTATCTGAGAGAGGTCACGATTTATGGATATTACCGGCGGGGAAGCCCCTTCGATGGGGGCGCCGAAGTATAAAGAAGACAACTCCTTCAAAAGGGAATCGAACCAAAACCCCGTCCAGCTACATAAAGAGTTCCTTGCGCGGGCAAGAATACATCAACGGAAGAGGCGGACGCTAACGACCCGCACTACGATCCAACAAGGGTAAGGGGTTTGAGCAAGGGCAACACCATCAAGGCAAGATGGGAGGAAGGCCGGAAGGAAGGAAGCGATAAGCAACCAACCCTCGACACAAAGAACACCGAGGCCAAGAAGCTTATTGGACAGAGGATCCCCCAGAGGCCCTACTGTTTAAAATAATGACACCTACCACGAAACGATTTCGTAGGGCATCGGTGAAATATTTAACCAGATAGGTTGAGGAAACATGCTACTACCGACCGAGCCAATGAAGTCGATCCGAACCGAAGGAACCTTTAGGAAGTTCAGGGTTCCACGGCGAGGTCGGGCCACCACACCAATGATCGCGCCGACCTCAAGGATGAGGTCGAAGGATAATCCGTGAGGAAGGCTTCAGGAATTGTGGCCGACGAGACCTCAGAACGACGGCCACGGGGCAACATGAGGTCGACGCCGAGAAAAAACCACCGCCTGTAAGATCGAAACCCGCTTACAGTTATAAGAACGGTCCTCATGCCCTTACATAGGAGGAGACACCAAGGTCACAAGGACTATGCCCACGCAGGCCAAGGGGGTCTACCAGAGCGGTTTTGGAACGCCTCCGCCGCCAAAGCCCCAAGACACAGTCACACTGATGTAGCCTTCAACGAGGATGACGCCAGTGGGGTTCACTTCCCCCATAACGATGCATTGGTGGTTGAAGCTGTGATCGGAAACCACACCGATTGTTGGATACTGGTGGACAACGGAAGCTCGGTAGATCTCCTGTATTCCAACTGCTTAGACAAAATGGGTATACCCAAGGAGCAGTTGGAGCGAACCACCAGGCCATTATACGGATTCACCGGAGACTCCGTCATCCCTCAAGGAACTATCCGGCTACCGATAACCGCCGGAGAAAAGCCCCGGCAAGCAACAACAATGGCCAACTTTGTGGTCATCAAAGGAGGCTCCCAATACAACGCAAATTATCGAAGACCAACCCTCCAGGCATTAAGGGCGGTAACCTCCATCTACCACCAAAGGTTAAATTCCCCACCCCGAATGGCGTAGGGGAAATTAAAAGCAATCAATATGAGGCCAGGGTTGCATACTCCGACGCCCTACGTGGGTATGACCAGCCGGGGAGACAAGAAATGAGGATGGTTCAACAAAGCCTCATCGAAGATATAGACCCCAGGGTTCAAGAGGAAGTTACTTGGTCCCAGCCTATCGAACAATTGGAAGAAATTAAAATCGACCAAAATGGGAGCATTAAAATACTGAAGATTGGCTCGGACTTGACTCCTAACCTCAAGAGCAAAGTTGAGAAATTCCTTAGGCAGAACCTGGATGTTTTCGCTTGGAGCCATTCCGACATGGAAGGAATCGACGCCGAGGTAATGTGTCACTCCTTAAACGTCGACCCTGCGTATCCTCCCAAGCACCAAAAACGCCGACCGATGAACCCAGAGAGGTATGAAGTCTTTGAGGAAGAGGTCGACAAATTAATCAATAATGGCTTCATCGGGGAGGCGCATTATCCACGCTGGATATCTAATCCGTCCCGTAATCAAACCCAACGGAATCGGAGAACTTGCGTCGACTTTAGCGACCTCAACAAAGCGTGCCCAAAGGATGGCTTCCCACTTCCGCGGGTTGATCGATGGTCGACGCCACGGCAGACATGAGATGCTTACTCCGGTACAATCAAATTCCCATGAATCCAATCGACGAGGAGCACACATCTTTTATAACCGATAGGGGCCTCTCTTGCACACAAAGTAATGCCATTTGGCCCGAAAAATGCGGGGCAACCTACCAAAGGCTAGTAAACAAGATGTTCGCTCAATGATTGGCAAAACGATGGAGGTCTACGTCGACGACATGCTCGTAAAAGCACCAAGGCCAACCATCACATCGACCATCCGGGAGAGATGTTCTAATATTGAGAAAATACCACATGAAACTTAATCCTCGAAAATGTGCCTTGAGTCGGATCGGGAAAATTTCTGGGTTTCATGGTCAACAATCGAGGATCGAGGCCAACCCGAAAAGATCAAAGCCTTGCGGGATATGCGGTCGCCAACAAAACCGAAAGACGTCGCGAGAGGTTGACGGAATTACGTCATGCCGCCCGAGCAATTCATATCAAAGGCTCTCGACAAATGTGTCCCTTTCTTCGATGCGTTGAAAGGAAATAAGCACCAGTGGACACCACGAGTGTGAGGAAGCTTTTCAAAAGCTAAAGGAACATTTGGGCAAGCCCCCAATCTTGTCAAAACCAAACGCCGATGAAGAACTCGGCTGTATCTCTCCGTGTCCCAACACGCGGAGTCTCCGCCTTAATAAGGGAAGAAGGAAAGTACAATTGCCGATCTACTATGTAAGCAAAAGGCTCCTCGGCGCGAGTCCAGATCTGACGAAATGGGCGTCCTAGCTCTCGCCTTAATGATTGCCTCGAGGAAGCTCCGCACTACTTCCAATCCCACACACAACACGGGTCCTCACCAACCACTTTGAGACAAGCCTTACAAAGACCGGAAACCTCCGGATGACTTCTCAAATGGTCGGTAGAACTAAGCCCCGCCGACATAAAGTACATGCCGAGGACCGAATTAAAGGTCAAGCCCTTGCCGACTTCTTGGCTGAATTCTCTCCTGCACGACTTCCACCTCATCCGAAGAAGCCAATAATACAACATGGAAGCTTTACGAGATGGAGCGTCGAGCAAAAAACGGATCGAGCCGGCATTCTATTAATCACCTAAGGCCACAAAATCACCTCCTCGGCGGTGGTTTAAATTTAAGGCTTCAAACAATGAAGCCAAATATGAAGCCCCGATTGCCGAATCATGCTTAGCGAAACATTTGAAAGTCGAGAGAATCAAAGATCTACAATGACTCCGGCTAGTCGTCGCCCGGTCAAGGAAGAATACCAAGCACGCCGGGGCGAAAGATGGGGGCCTATCTAAGGAAGGCGAAGGAGGAACTCGTCAAGTATAAGAAATACAAGTATTCCGGATCCCTCGGGCCGAAATGCAAACGCAGAACTTTTAGTAAAATTAAGCGTCGCCGGCGGTACACACTAGGCGTCGTGCCCATTGAAGAACTAGAACGACCGACCATCGAGGACCTTGCAAAGGCACTCAAAGTCCAAGAAAGAGAAAATTGATGACTCCCTCATCCAATACCTAATGGACGACAACCCGCCAAATGATAAAGTTAAGGCCCGACGAATCAGGTATAGAGCCGCCAGGTATTTATTATACGACGACCTACTCTACCGACGAGGCTATTCAACACCGCTACAACGATGCTTGGATGATGATGAAGCTCAGAAGGTCCTCCAAGAAATACATGAGGGGATCTGTGGCAATCATACCGGGGGACAATCTCTAGCACTAAAGGTTTTGAGGCAAGGGTACTACTGGCCCACTCTAAAAAAGGACGCATTTCAGTACGCCCGGCGATGCGATAAAGGCCAGAGGTACGCCACAATTCCCCGAGCACCCCCGGAAAAACTAACCTCCATTCTCAGTCCATGGCCCTTCGCCAAATGGGGGATCGACCTAATCGGACCATTGCACCCTGCACCTGGGGGGTTGAGGTTCGCAATTGTAGCGGCGGACTATTACACAAAGTGGGCAGAGGCCAAAGCCTTGACTACAACAACCGAAGCAGCCTGCACCAAATTCCTATGGGACCACATTGTGTGCAGGTTTGGGGTGCCCCACTCGATAGTCTCCGACAACGGAAAACAATTCGACAACGCCAAGCAACGCTTACTGTGAAGGTTTGGGCATCCGAAAGGACTTCTGGCCACCGATCCATCCACACCAAATGGGCAGGTCGAAGCAACAACAAAATACTCAAGTATACTCTCAAGAAAAGACTCGATGACCTAAAAGGAAGATGGGCGAGGAGCTTCCCAAAGTTTTGTGGGCATATAGAACAACAAGCCGAACTACGATAGGGGAAACCCCTTTTTCCATGGCATATGGCGTTGAGGTCAGTACTTCCTATAGAAATCGAGGCGCCGACCCTAAGAACCATTGTTCACAACGACGAGGATAATGCAAAGGGTTTAAGCGGAGGACTCGACTTGTTGGAAGAAAAACAACTCGACTCCCAACTCGCGCTCCTCGCCGCTTATCAACAACGAGCGCACGACGATACTACAATAAGAAGGTTCGGCAAAGAAGGTTCATCCCGGAGACCTAGTATTAAAAGGGTAACGCAAAGCACGAAGCCTAAGAATACTGGTCCCCTGGCCCGACTTGGGAAGGACCCTACCAAGATAAGAGAAACGCAAGACCCGGCACCTACATCCTAGAAAGCCTCGACGGCAAGAAAGTTTAGCACCCATGGAACGCCGAAAGCAATAAAGATATACTACCAAGAGCGGCGTGAAGTTGTTTACACATTTTTTATTTGTACGTTCTTTACAAGTGAAATAAATTGATGTGTTTGCAGCATGAAACAGATTGACCCCCTAATAACGTGTTTGCTTAAAAGAAAACCCAAGGGTGTGCTTAACCAACACGGGGGAAATGAAGACACAACACTTAGTGAAATTCCAAGGAATTTCCTAAGGCGACGACCCCAAGGGGTGACCTCTACGTCAGAAATCCTCCAAGGAGGAGAGACGTAATACTTAGTGAAATTTCAAGGAATTTCCTAAGACGACGACCCCAAGGGGGTGACCTCTATGTCAGAAATCCTCCAAGGAGGAAAGACGTAATACTTAGTGAAATTCCAAGGAATTTCCTAAGGCGACGACCCCAAGGGGTGACCTCTACGTCAGAAATCCTCCAAGGAGGAGAGACGTAATACTTAGTGAAATTCCAAGGAATTTCCTAAGACGACGACCCCAAGAGGTGACCTTGACGTCAGAAATCCTCCAAGGAGGAGAGATTTAATACTTAGTGAAATTCCAAGGAATTTCCTAAGACGACGATCCCATAGGATGAGCTCGACGTCAGATTTTCCAAGAAAGAAAACAACAACGACCAAAAGTAAAGGTATAAACAAAACCATTACCATTATATATAAAATATATATGATGAAGTACAAAATCAAATGATAAATTGTCCGGAGGAAAATAAATTAATTACAACAAATAAATAAAAGGAGGTTTCAAGAACTCACCGAGGATAAAGTAAAGATGGTTCTAATAATCACATTATTTAAATAATAATTAATTATCAATTAATTATTTTTTGAGTATTTAATTTAGAATTCCGTAATTCTAAAATTTCCATTTTGCCCTTTGTGTCTGATAGAATTACAAGAATGACGCGGGGACTAATGGACCTATAATCCCGAGCTCCAATAAAATTAATAATTAATTAAACACTTTAATTAATTAATTAATTCTATTAATTCTAATAGTTACTCTACTATAAACTTGGAATTGAACTCTCGAAATTAGAGACATTAATTACTTCTAAACTGTGAAGTGTCCATTTGATATAGTCATTGCATATAGATCAATCCTCCATAAATAATTCATAATTAGAGTTAGGTAGAATCTGTTAACCACTCTAATTATATCTTCATCTTGAGTACCATTGATACTCTAATGGATAGTGATTCATAAAATACATTCATGAACCAGAAGGCTCTTACTAATCCAAGTACCGAATCAACACTCAAGAGAATTATTTATCTACTTCTTTCTCAAGCAGGAATGGATTCCATCTCATATAATAACATTCTCGGCTACCTATTTTATAATGTCTTTAAAATACAAGGAATAGGATTTAGCGTCTCGGAATCCGTAGCGAGTAAATCAAAAGACATAAATCCATAAATAGAAGTTTTTTAAGAACTCAGGATTAAGATTATTCTATATATGACCATCGGTAGACTCAATTAGAATTTCTATGCTTAACGGAAATTATTAGAAATTCATATTGTGTCTGTGTCCTTATTTCACATAATCTTATTATGCGTAATACACTCATTCAATATCACGCCATATTAACAGTGCGGATAACACCGTTCTATTCTAAATGGGAATGACATGTATTAGTAATGTTCTAATTAAAGATTCTGAACTTTAATTAGATTTATTACGAACATCACTTTTTGATTATTATCATTAAACATTATCCTCTCGTATACAACACTTATATACCATGATTAAGGTTACATAAATAATCAAGGAATTTTTATTTGATATTCACAAAATATTCATAAATATATGCACATAAAATGATGAATAAACTCTTTTATTAAATAAATAATAAATATCCTTTTATATCTCATGCTTCTAGGACACTATTCCCAACAATCTCCCACTTGTCCTAAAGCAGGTGTGTCATGTCTCTAATCCCAAATCCATCTAAGTGCCGATCAAATACATTCAATGTCAATGTCTTGGTAAATGGGTCAGCAAGGTTGTTCTCTGACGCGATCTTCAGAACCGCTACATCGCCTCTATCCATAATGTCTCTGATCATGTGATATTTCCTTTCTATATGTTTCGTACTCTTATGGCTTCTAGGTTCCTTTGAATTAGCCACCGCTCTGCTATTGTCACAGTAGAGCTTAATTGGCTTATCCATATCTGGAATAACTTCCAGATCAGTTAAGAACTTCCTGAGCCATGTAGCTTCTTTTGTGGCTTCACAAGCTGCAACATATTCAGCTTCCATGGTAGAGTCAGCAGCACACTTTTGCTTTATACTTCTCCATACCACGGCTCCTGCATTAAGAGTGAACACAGATCCAGATGTCAACCTTCGACTATCTCTATCTGATTGGAAATCGGAATCTGTGTATCTGGTGAGAATTATTTTTCATAAAATTATTTTTCATGTTTTCTTGAAAAAATCTCAAAAAACTGTAAAATCATATACTGTCACGTTAGGTCCGTTCGACCGGTGACAGAGCAATTATACTCAACCGGTCGACCACCTTACACTAACCGGCCGATCGAAGCGGTCAACCGGTGTCTGACAGTAACCGAGATTTTCAGAAATCAAAGCAGTTTTCAATTTATTCAAAAAACACAAAACAATTTTATAAACCAAAAATACCTTTATATCCTTCATCTTCAAGATCCATCTTCAAGATCCTTGATAAATCTCCTCCAAGAATTTTTAAATGAAAATTCCTATACCATTTTCCGGTTTACAAAATTTCTACTAAAGAAAATAAAATAAACCCTAACGGCAATGATAGGCCGTATATCTATTTACATTGCAAAGAACAAATTCTTATACAACCATTCTAAACTCTAAGGAACCATAACCGGTAAAAATAAATAATTATTGATAATTTATAAATAATAATCAATAATAATTATTTAATCATCCATTCACCATATATTCATGATAACAACAAAATATAGAAACCCTAGAGTGCCATCTCTCTAAAATATCAATTCAAGCATAAATGAGATATTTTTAGATCACAAATCTATGTACATAGCATATACATGAACAAATAACCATGGCTCTGATACCAATTGTTGAAAAATAATGGCATCGAGTGCGTAGCGGAATTTTTTAAAATTTAAATCAATGCCAAAGTCAATCAAGAACATGTTCATGATGCTATATAACATAAATACTAAAGATCTAAATCATACCTTTTGAGATTTAGGAAACTGCACGTCTGACAGATCAAAGTGTTCTAAACAGCAACCGGAAGAGCCTCAACCAACTGGTCTTCTTTCATAATATATGTGATAATACAAAGCAATTAAGCTAAGTAACAAGCATAATAGTAATAACCGTAATATTACGGTTCCATCCTAGAGAAAAGAAAAAAAATAAAGATTACTAAGAATAATCGAAACCTATATCAATCCTTCATCCTGAATCTTCCCAGTTGTCATTGAATTCTTCATCACGATCAAATTATGATTATCATAAAATTATTTTTCATGTTTTCTTGAAAAAAACTCAAAAAACTGCAAAATCGTGCATTGCCATGTTAGGTCCGGTCGAGTGGTGACAGAACAGTTATACTCCATCAGTCGACCGGTGACAGAGCAGTTATACTCCACCGGTCGACCGCCTTACATTAATTGGCTGATCGAAGAGGTCGACCGGTGTCTGTGCGACAGTAACCCAGATTCTCTGAATTTTCTAGATTTTTGACAATTTCAAAAAATTGTCACCAAAAATCAAAAAACAGAAATCAAAGCAGTTTTTCAATTTATTTAAAAACACAAACACAATTTTATAAACCAAGAAAAAATTAGATACTTTTACATCATTTGTCTTCAAGATCCATCATCAAGGTCCATGATAAATCTCCTCCAAGAATTTTTACATGAAAATTCCTATACCATTTTCTGTTTACATAATTTCTATGAAAGAAAATAAAATAAGCCCTAACGGCGATGATTGGCTGTATATCTAATTAAATCATCAAGAACAAATTTTTATACAACCATTCTAAACTCTAAGGAACCATAACCAGTAAAATTTAAATAATAAAAAACCATTGATAATTTATAAATAATAATCAATAATAATTATTTAATCATCCATTCACCATATATTCATGATAACAAAAAAATATAGAAACTCTAGAGTGTCATCTCTCTAAAATATCAATTCAAGCATAAAGGATATAATTTTTTTAGATCACAAATCTATGTACATAGCATAATCATGAACAAATAACCATGGCTCTAATACCAATTGTTGAAAAATACGGCATCGAGTTCGCAGCGAAATTTAAAAAAAGAAATTTAAATCAATGTCAAAGCTAACTAAGAACATGTTCATGATGCTATATAACATAATACTAAAGATCTAAGAACAGTCTCAGACTTTCAGTTTGCTTATCATACATTCAACTAATATGAACATAACGAGGACAATACATAGATATATGAAATAAATAAAATCTTTATTAATAGTCAAAATGTCATAAAGAACATCGTTACATTTATTCCTAAGGGCATAAACCCTAACAATCTCCCAGTTGCACTTAAGTGAGTGAATATGACATGCTATGCATCCCCATAGCCTCGACATGCTTTTCGAAGGCCTTAGCCAACAGGTCTTCTTGAATGGGTCAGCCATATTGTCGTCCGACGCGATCTTGCATATTTCCACATGCCCTTCTTCAATAAAGCTCCTTATCACATGATACTTTCTGTCTATGTGCTTACTCATTTTCTGATATCTTGGTTCTTTGGTGTTAGCTATTGCCGCACTGTTATGACAATACAATTTCAATGGCTTATACACATTAGGAACTACTTCAAGATCCATCCGAAATTTGTGGAGCCACACTGCTTCTTTTGAAGCATCACTAGCTGCCATATATTCGGCTTCCATCGTTGAGTTAGAAGTGCAAGTTTGCTTGACACTCCTCCAAACAACGAAACCACCTCTCGGAGAAAAGACAAAACCTGAAGTCGATTTCCTAGAATCCAAACAGGATTGAAAATCCGAATCTGTATGTCCTAAAGGTGTCAAATCCTCCCCGAAATATATCATCACATAATAGAAATATATAAAAATTGTCAATAAAATCATAATAGCCCTTTCAACAACATATCAATATAGCTTCAATAGAAAAATCCAAATAAGGGCAAAAGAGAATATAATCGAAGAAGAATCAAGTATCAAACTTCAACAAGAAAGCGGGTTCCAAATGAAAGTAATATCTATATCTATTCATCCATTGAAAACCTTCAATTAAAATAAATTTATTTTCTTTTCTTTTACCTCCATGATTGCAGCTATATATCAAACTAGTTAGCAAAATTGAGGATCCTCAAATAGGGTTCTACAAGCGAAGAGGTTCGTAAATTGACAGAGAGAGCTAGAAGCGACACCTTCGTACAGTGACTCAGTGACTCGCAGGTTAAGATCACCCACGTATAGTGACACCTTCCCATCCTAAGAGAGTACGACATTTATGTCGTCGTTGGTTGGGGTCGCCTTGACGGCGGTGCACCAGCTTGTTTCGCCACCATTTTTGCTTTCTCGGAACTCAAGAAGCTAACTGAGAAACTAGAGTGGGATTAGTTTAGTAGTGTTGTAGATTTTGAAAAAATTACTTTTAGCTGTGCTGAAGGAAAAAGCAACGTGTTTGGTAAACTATAATTATAGTAGCTGTGCTAGTTTCAAAATTAGTGTAATATCATTTAGTAAATTATGAGGTTAAATTGCTGTGGATAGTTAAAAATTACTATTATATTATATTATAATATATATAATTACAATATTTTTTATAATAAAAAACTATTATTATATAATATATTATATAATTATGATATATAATATAATAATATTATTAAATAATAACTAAAATAATTAAAATAACGATTATATTATAGTATACTCATATTATACTATAATATAATATATATAATTAAAATATAATGTATATTTATTGTTATATTTAATATAACATAATAAAATTATTATTATATTATAAAATATAATAATATTATTAATATAATTACAATATTATAAAACATATTATAATAGTACATACAAATATTAATATTTCAGTTATAATATAATTAAAAATTACAATTATAATATAATAAATATAATATAATATAATATATTATATAATCATTATTATATTATATTAAAAAATAAAATATAATTAATATATTATATAACCAATACACTATAATATATAATAATATTAGAATTATAAGATTATATTAATATTTAATTATATTAATTATTATTAATATAATAAATATAATTATATCAATATAATATAATGTAATAATATTATTAATATAATAAACATAATTATATCAATACAATACAATATATAATATATTATAAAATAATAATTACAATATGATATTATAATTATAATATCATATTATTAATATAATTATAATATTATTATAATATCATATTATATGATAAAATAATAATATTAGAGTTATTAATATAATTATGATATTATTTGTTATAATATTACTATTGTATTATATTATATTATATTATGAGTCTGAATTTTAGATTGAGAAAATTGTCAATTTTAAATTTCATTAGGGGATTATGAGTATTATGAAAGTTTCATTAATTGTACTATGCTGATTCCTACACAATCTAAAAGCTAAAGTTGTCTTTAGGCTGTTTTTGATTTTGGCTGTAGATTCTTAAAAAATTATTCAAAAAGCACTTTTGAAGAGATTTACCAAACACTAAAATCAACATTTTCTACAAACAGAAACTGATTTTGGGAGGAAAAATAATACCAAACTAAGCCAACCAGAGAGAGAGAGTGTGTAACACCCTGAAAAATTAATTGAGATTAATTAAGGTAATTGAGATTATTAGTGTGCCTAATCTGATTTAATTAATTGAGTTTTGATTAATAAATGTTTCTGAAATGAGAATTTAAATAATTCCAAGGTATTCAAATTATTCTCAGTAATTTATTTTAATCCTGAAGTGTGTATGGGCACATTTCTGGACTATTGTTTTAAAATATTGCACACATGTCATTTCCTTTTTCTTTTTCCTTTTTCCTTCTTTTTTCTTTTCTTTTCTTTTCCTTCTTTCCTTTCATTCCCGTGCATTCCCTCTCTCTCTCTCCCTCTCTTCACTCTCGTGCTCTCTCTCTTTCTCTCTCTCTTGTTTTTGTCCCAAATCAAACGGATCTTGAGCTAAGAAGAGTTTCAAAACGTTTTCAACGTCAAGACAAGGATTCGAGGTAAGATTACTGAAAGAACCTCTCTTGAATCTCAAGTTTTTGGATTTCAAAACTTATTTTTTTTTATTCAAACCGGATTTTGATGATTTTGAGTAAAACTAGAGTAGAAATTGGAGATCTTGGGTTCTTTGGACTTGTTTTAGGACCTAGAACCCAGATCTAGTGGTTTCCCTTTGAAATATTTGGATTTCAGACTAGATTTGCAGGTTTTTGGACTGATTTTCGCGAGCTTCTTTCGCGCAGTCGATTCCATCGGTCGACCTGTGCGGTCGACCGGTCCGGTCGACCGGTGTGCACACTACCGGTCGACCGGTAGTGTTGCACTGCTCTGTCATCGGTCGACCGGTGCACACGGGTTTGACCCTGTTTGGCCTGAAAAGTGTTATTTTGACCCCTGTTTTCGGGGAGAACCCAAATTAGCTTCATTTGGGGACTTGGGATGAAAGGATTAGCATCTTTAATCTCTGATTTGATATTTAAAACCCTTGGAATGGATTTGAAACATGAAAATAGATTAGGGCACACTAATTGAAAATCTTGGTATATATGTGAGATCGGATCACTTTAGGAATGAGAATTAATCCTAAAGTGTTGTCTTGTATCAGTGATCGCTGAGGACTCAGAATGAAGGGGCTTGAGGAAGCGGAAGCTGGAAAAGGCAACGCTAGTCCCATATTTGATTGTGCGAGGTAGGATTTCTATCCCTTTTCCTTGTGAGCCTATTTTCAAAAAGGATTTTGGCATTGAAAATGTTTTAAAGAAAGGGATTAGTTTGCGAAAGAAAAATGTTTTAAAAACCATGGCTTGTTAGTTTATGAAAATTCTTGGCTTGTCCTGTCCATAGAATCCATAGCTTGTCTAGTCATGGAACCTCATGGCTTGCCCAGTCATGGGGCCCGCGGCTTGAGTAGTTCGTGGGGTCATATGAACGATTTCATAATGTTAAATGAATGATTTCTTAAGATAAAAGATCTTGTGAACTGGTAATAAAGTCTATTGCTGTAAACTTAGATAGGATGCGGAGAGTGCATCATCGGGGCGTAACCCAAACTCGGGTCCGGGTAGGCGAGGCACTTGGTGAGGTGAGTAATTTGTACTAATTACTTGTCAAGCCCAGTAATATGGTTATTTTCGCTTATATTTCCTTTGAGAAAAAGGATGTGAGGTTCCTACTGCTCATTACAGCGACCGAATGTCTTATTTTATTCATTTATTCATTTACGCGCTTATTTATTTATTCGTTTATTTTAAGTATTTCAAATTATATCCTACTGGGCATTTCGCTCACGTTTTATGTTTTAAATGTTAAACCCCTCCCAGGAGACTCGAGGAGTGGTGCAGGGTAGCTGGAGATTGCTGCCGTTGGATCGAACGAGGATTGAGTTCATCCTCTGATATAAAGTGTAAGGGATTTGAGAAAAATTCGGTAAACTTATTTAATATTTGGATTTACTAGACTGTGGTTGATGTCTGTTGTAATGATTAGTTACATGAACATGTATGTACGATACTGTATGTCCTGTGGGGTGGAGCCCTGTGTGTCAGAGGTTCCTGAATTATGTAATTTATTTATATTTTAATGCAGTCAAGTGTGGGGCCCGATTGTGAATTAGTCTTATTAATCTCTAATCGAACTCCACGTCACCCACCCCGTTTGGGGGGCGTGACACAGAGAGAGAGAGAGAGAGAGAGAGAGAGAGAGAGAGAGAGAGAATGAGAGATAGAGAGAGTAATAAAATGTGCCCCAAATCTTCCAACATGTGATTTTACACATATACTTTAAAAACATTAGTCATGAAATATCTCACGTGTACTGTATCGTTATTTTTAAGACGACATCTGACATAAAGAATTATATTGTACCTTTTCAAATAGTTTAAGGTTTGTTTTATTAAAAAAAAATTTAAAGATTAAACCGTTACTTTTTAATGAGAATGAAGACTAGTTGTGCAATTTACTCAATAAAAATAAAATTTTTGCCGAGAAAATAAAAAGGAAGTTAAAAAAGAGGGAGCTTTCCACCAAAACGGCACCGTTTTGGCAGGAGCATTAATAAACATTTCTCATATATTGATGATATTGATTGATTGATGATTAATCCTCCTATTAATTTCTTATAAACGGAAAAACCCCAATCTTGCTCTCATTTCCGAATCCCAAATATTCTTGAATTGCTCTGGTAATTTGATTGAGAAAAATCAATCATCAATAAATGGGGCATAGTGCGAAGAAGAAGAAGCGCGGAGGAGGGAGTGGGAAGAGGACCAAAGGAAGGACGCCATTGAAGGACCACGCCTTCCACGAAAGCGCCGATGATAATGAGCTTCTTTCCGAGGAAATCACTGCCTTGTAAGTCAAATCTCGATGATTCCTTTTTCTGTTGAATTTGGCGAAAAGTTATGTGAATTTGGATTGTATGAACGAATTTGGCCGTGAATTTACGGAGGAGAATAACCTTGATCAGATTCTTCGCCGGAAAAAAGAATCAGGCTCTGATAATAGGCCTATAATTTACGGGTTTATGTTTGTGAAATCTATGTATAATGTTTTACATGATTTTTTTTTTTTTTTTTTTTTTTTTTTTTTTTTTTTTTTTTGATGATGAGCATGGAAATTCGAGTTTAAAATTAAAGTAATATACTTCTTGAACATGTTTCCATGCTAGTAATATACTTCTTGAACATGTTTCCATGCTAGTAATATACTTCTTGTATTTCCTCTCTTAAAAAAAAAAACAATCAAAACAAAACCAAACAGGAGAAATAATCCAAATAGAACTACATCCCCTTAATTGTTTCTTCGTTTCATGATGTTTAGATGCGCAATATTTCAAGAAGACTGCAACTTTCTGCCTGGCCCACCTCCTCAAGTTTTCATCAAGCTTAGGTTGGTGTTTCTTGAAGTTGTATAAAACCTGCTTTTGAGGTATACTCTTCTTGTCTTGACTAAGAAGTCCCTGAAATGTGAACAGGCCTTACTCAAAGGATATGGGTTTTGAGGATGTAGACGTCTCGGCAGTTCTTCTTGTTAGGTTGGTGAAGTTTTCTTTATATTATTTCTATGCAATGGACTTCCCATAACTGTTTTTATCTTGTCAGGTGCCTACCAGGGTATCCTTATAAGTGTCCGAAGTTGCAGATTACTCCAGAGAAAGGTTTATCAGAAAATGACGCGGATAAACTCTTATCTCTTCTACATGATCAGGTAGTTGTTAAGTCCTACGTGATTGTGGTCTTATGAGGAAATCTATTGTAATGTCTCAGAAATAGTGATTATAATAGGTTAGTTTTGTCTTACAATTTATATTGATTTTCTAATTTAGTTGGGCAAGTAGGTTTCACATTCAAGAGATTTAGTAATCTGTCAATATAATGCGTTTTGTGAAAGAGGAAGAGCAAAGCACAAACGAGAGCTTTCGGATGATAGAAATGAATATGTCGATGCACATAGGCACATACAAGGACCAGTTTTACTAGTCTTGGTTGCAGAGGGAAAAGGAAAAAGGAAGAAGGATTGTTCGTGGATGTATGAATTGCTCTTGTTAATTTCATCAAAGTGAGTCATATACAAAGCAACTTTCCAGCATTGTATATCTATTCATGGGATCAAACTTGGTGTAGATCTAGTAGGACTTGAATATTAATTTCATTGAGTATCAACAACAACAGTAGTAGTAGTAGGACATCCTAGAAAAAAATTGGTATAGTAGGATCAGATAATTATATATCCAATTTGACCCATGGACAAATATGCAAGCATACATTTCATGCTTGCTGAGGTTATGAAAAGGTTAATTTTCCTTTTAAATTATCTTGAGGGAACCTTTACTTAGAAAATATTTTTTATTTTTTTTTTTTTTTTGGTGGTTCTATATATACAATTAAAGAGCATCCATTTTTTTGGAAAATTTACAATTGATGCTTTTGTTCTTGCTTTTGATGCTTCATACATGATTTTTTTTTTTTTCTTTTTTTTTTTTTTGATACATGCTTCATACATGCTTGTCACCAGCATGCTGGATATGCCAACTTTGCTATAACTTCAGGAATAACTATAACTATAAATATCAAGAAGTATGTTTTCTGAAAATGGAAAAGGTTTCAGTGTGGAATCTTCAAGTAGTTCTGTGATCAACATTGTATTTTGCTTGCAGCTGCGTTTGTTAATCATCCTGTTTCTGTTTCAGGCAAATTCTAATGCTAGAGATGGACGCGTAATGATTTTCAATTTGGTGGAGGCTGCACAAGAGTTTCTCTCGGAAATTGTCCCAGTGGGCCAATCACAGGAACCTGTAAGATTTTCTTAAAATCACAATTTGCTTCAGATCATTAATCGTTTTAGGCATTTTGAATGCTATATGTTTTGTTGTTAAAATTTCTGTTAGAAAGAAATTTACTTGTAGATGTAAATTGTGGTTCTTTTTGTCTCACAGCTAGATGTTGGTTCCGTTTATGCCAATGTGCAGGACCAAGAGAGATAAGGGAGAGACAGATAGTAATAAATAAAGGAAAACTTTCCTTAATATGTTTAATTACAATTCAAAGGTCCAATATGTTTAACATAGTAGCCCTGTGCTTGTTTTATGAAGTGGGCACCTAAGATACTAAATTATCACTATAAACGAACATGGAGAAGAAAAGTATGTATATTCACTTACTTGGTTGGTTTACAATGTACACTTAAATGCAGAACACAGGAAAGCTATTTTAGGAAAACTAATAACTAAGGAAAAAACTAATAACTGTACAAAATCAACTCTAATCATAACTTTCCCAACTAATTCCCTTAATTGACTCAAATCTCCTTCAATCACGTCCATTACTTGATCCTTGACTCAATCTCCTATGATCATGTCTAATTACTCCTAATATTCGGTATAATTGATACCGTATATCTTCCTCTTCAACACTCCCCCTCAAGCTGGCTTGTAGATGTCCTCCATAGCTAGCTTGCTTACTAGGAATTCGAACTGTCTCTTCTGTAGTTCGTTAGTAAGTATATCAGCTGTCTGTTGAATGGTTGGTACATAGGAAACGCATATTAGGCCACTCTCAATTTTCTCTTTGATGAAGTGCTTGTCAACTTCAATGTGCTTTGTTCTATCATGTAGAACTGGGTTATGAGCTATTAAAATGGCAGCCTTGTTGTCGCAGTAAACCTTTATGGGAAGTGGAACAGGGATCTTCAAATCCTCAAATAATCTTTTGATCCATATCACCTCACAAATCCCGTGTGCAAGAGACCTTGAATTCAGCCTTGGCGCTACTTCTTGCTACTTCTTGCTACTACATTTTGTTTTTTACTCCGCCAGGTGACTAAATTTCCTCCAACCAAAAGTGCAGTATCTTGAAGTTGATCGTCTGTCAGTCGTGCTTCCTACCCAATCTGCATTTGCATAGACTTCAACTTGTAGATTGTCACTCTTTTTAAACATTAGTCCTCTACCAGGCGTCCCCTTTAGATATCTCAAAATTCTATAGGCTGCATCAAAGTGCTCTTGTCCCGGTGAATGCATGAATTAACTGACCATGCTTACGGCGAAGGCTATATCAGGACGAGTATGTGACAAGTAGATTAATCTACCTATCAATCGCTGAAATTTCTCCCTTTCAATCACATCTTGCTTCAAGTCGGCTTCAATTGGAGTTTCAACAGTTTTACATCCCAGAAGGCCTGTTTCATCGAGTAAATCATGGATATACTTTCTTTGATTTACGACAATTCCTGCTTTTCGATGCCGATAAAGTATTTTAGTGTCCCCAACTCTTTGATCTCAAAGTCTTCTTCCAGTCTTTTCAATAGTCTGGTCATTTCTTCAAAATCACCACCTATCAAAATAATGTCATCCACATAAACAATTAGAATTGCAATTTTTCTCTCTTTAGAGTGTTTGTAGAACATGGTATGGTTTGCTTGGCTTTGATGATAGCCATGGTTCCTTTACAGCTTTTCCAAAGCGTTCAAACCACCCTCTCAAAGACTGTTTAAGACCATATAAGGACTTCTTGAGTTTGTAGACTTTGTCTTGGCCAAAAAACTTTTCAAATCCCGAAGTAGACTCATGAACACCTCTTCTTCCAAATTGCCATTAAGAAAGGCATTCTTCACGTCTAACTGGTATAATGGCTGCAAGAGACAATAACACAGATAGAATTAATCTTGGCTACAGGGGCAAACGTTTTTTGGTAATCAATACCATAAGTCTGAGTGAAATCAATACCAAAAGTGCAAGCAACCAACCAAAACTTGAATTTTCGCAGGAACTGAGATTTTTCAAACAAAATGACAAAGGTTAAAGGGATAGAAAGACTGGTTATCAATTAAAGAATCGAAAAGAACTTCTCCTCCATCTGGTTATAGTCAAAGGGGGTTGATAATGGGGAGGCTGCGATTTTAGCTATTTTTTGGGGTTTGTGGTTGGAGAGGAATAATAGAATTTTTGAGAATCAAGGGGTAGACGAATATGTTCTTTGGGACAAAATAAAGTATTGGGTGTCGCTGTGGGTATATAGAGATAGAGTTTATGAAACCAATTTTTTCGGACTTCCTCAGGGGCCCGTTTTTATAGTCCTGTCCTAGATGTTTGTTTTGGTTTTCTTTAGTGTTGCTCGTCATGTATAGTGGGAGTTTGGTTCTGTTGAGGATAACTCTTCCTCTTCGCTCCTATCTCTCTTTTTGCTAAATTTTTAATAAAATCTCAGTTTCTTTTCAAATAGCAAAAAAAAAAAAAAAAAAAAAAAAAAAAAAATTGAAAAGAACATTGCATGAAAATAGACCCGACCCCTCAAAATCCCAGACCCATCGATCCTCCAAACCTACACACTCTTATCTCCTCCAAACAAGATAATAGGTCCACCTCGCCCAACTCCCTTTTTTTTTTTTTGAAAAGAAATGAGACTACTAAAAAATTTAAAAAATTAACAAAAGAGAACTAGGAGAGAAGAAGAGTTATCCTCAACCGAACCAAGCTCCCACTATACAGGGCCAGCAGCATATAAGTAAACCAAAAACAAAACACCCAAGACAAATCTATAAAAAGTGACCCCAGTTCCTATGGAACTCTGAAAAAATTGGCTTCCCGAATTCTTTTATCTCTATATACCCATAACGTCACCTACTACTTTATTTTATCCCAAAGAACCTCTTTGTCTTCCTTTTGGTTCTCAAAACTTTTATTGTTCCTCACCAACCACAAACCCCAAATAATAGCTAAAACTGCAGCCCTCCACATTATCAGCCTCCTTTGACTATATCCAGGAGGGGAAAAGATCATCACACCCACCCAACTCCCACTGGGATTCCTTCTAAAATTAAAATTCCAAGAAATAGTACTACCATTACCTTGATTATAGAAAAAAGAAATGGGCAAGTTGTGACAGGTTGACAATCTAAAAAGGTTTGGGAAAAGAACAGAAAAGGGCTGTTCAACTACCCATACATCCTTCCAAAACCTCGCTCTCCTTCCATCCATACTTCAATTTCACATGGGCTCGAAACAAAAGACAATGATTGAATGGCAGACATTTGTAAGTCACCCTCAAACTGATAAGCCCCTGTGCGTTTCACTTAGGCTAAGAGGACGCGTGGAGTATGAGTCAGCAAGGGAAGTTAGTTAGATTTAGGGAGGTTAGTCGGTTACTAGACTGAGTGAATAAATAGGCTAGAGTTAGAAGAAGTTAGGATGGAGTTTTTCTGTTTTGTTGTAAACTTCCGAGAGAAGTTAGGGAGAGCACGGGATCTCTCGAATATCCCCATACCCTCTGTAATTGAACTTTCCGCCATTGTTGATAATTGAAGTTTCTGTGGTTGTTTTTCGTGTTCAATTACTTTCTTTTGCTATTAATTCAATCTAGAGTCTTATCATTTGGTATCAGAGCAGTGAGGATCGGGAATGACGAGGCGAGCCGATGATCGAGAGAAGGAGAAGACTGAGGTACCTAGGGATGAGTTTCAGAAGGAATTGGAAGGGATCCGGAAGGATTTGAAGAAAATTCCTCTACCGAACAAGGTATGGATTTACCGTTGGCAAGAATGGAGGAATTGATGATGTATCGTCAGAACGCCGAGGTGCTCAGGATCACGGGAGTGGAAACAACGCTTATAGGCAGAGGACACCGGAAGAAGAGACGACGAGAGGGCTAGGTTTCCGCTGAATCTGGTTTTCGCATGGATTGTCGGACCCGGCGAGTAGAAATGCCAACTTTTGACGGTGAGAAACCCGATGATTGGGTCTTTAGGGCAGAGAGGTATTTTGTGATGAAAGGATTATCGAGAATGAGAAATTGGAGGAGGCGGTTGTCGGGCTTTGACGGCGCCAAGCGCTGGCATGGTTTCAATTGGAGGATGGCCGAGAGTTATTCGAGTTGGCCGGAGTTGAAGGTGATGGTTCTCGAAGATTTCACCTACTCAAGAAGGCGCTTTGGAGGACCTACCTTCGTCCCATTCAAGAGGACGGTGGAGGACTAGCAGCGGAGGTGGATCGAACTTGGTTGAATCGGATCAATGAATTGGCTCAAAGGGTGGAGGATCGTAAATATGGCCTTGAAGGAGGCTAAGGGAACGACATCTGGCACCTGGATACAACATCATCCTCACATTCAGCCTTTTCGAAGCCCATCAACAGGTTTACTCAAAGCTGCCACACCAAACGACAAGTCGTATGGACTTTCTCCAAACGACGAGTCGTTTTCTCCGAGATCGAGAAGTATGCCCTCTGTTAGACATTTTTCAGAGATTCCGGTGGGACTTGGATCGATGCGCGCGATTGCAACACGCGATTGCAACACGGAGGGAACCGATTCCGGCCGGATTTGGACCGGGTCAGGTGATTCCTCCGAACTTGAGTGGGATCCCAACCATATTTGGACCGGCTTGCGCAATTTCAGAGCTCGCGATGAGGGAAGGCAAGTTGGTCGGGGCGAAATCGCCCTAGATTCCGAAGACTCGCGGTGGAAGGGGTTAGTTCACGGTGGGCTGTGGTCGGAGCGGGAGCGGCGGTCTCGCGCGGCAACGTTGGAGCTGGGCTCACAATTTCCGACGCGGCTGAGACTGGGCTTGAAAAGTTGACTGCGGTTTGGACTGGCACACATGATTCCGGCAATGTTGAGGCTATCTCCGGCCGGTATAGTAGCAACCCACTCAATTCCGGTGATATTATGCTTAGGGCGTGGAAGTTTGGCTTTAAACCTGGAGTCGGTGGAGCTGAGTTTCGAAATTCCGGCCAAATGAGAGCTGGGTCACGTGTTTCCGCTGTGGACAGGACCGATTCTGGCGTGATTGGGTTTGGGCTGCGTAACTTCAACATTATTGGGCCTACTTCTGGCTCCATAGGGGTTGGGCCAAAGAAAAAGTTCAACAAAAGTGGGTCCAATTTCAGCAAGTTATGTAATGGGTCCTCAAATTTTGGCCCAAATTGGACTGAGTTTGGGAATTCCAGCTCTCTTGGGGCTAGGGCTGGAGAAATTGACTTCATTGGAGTAGGGCTTGGACACTCTGCAAATGGAAGATGTGATAATTCCGAGTTTGTGACTCCAAAAACCAAGATTTCTATGTTTCATGGACTGAACAATGGCTCTAATGGGTTTTTTGCTCTCGTTTACACTTTTGTGGCACCTTTCCCGTCT